>PVJH01002281.1:0-174397 GCA_004026705.1 Nesogale talazaci
AAAAAAAAAGAAGATTGGAGGCATGAAATATGTCTGACTTCCATCTCATTGGAATCAACCTGGACTAGTGATCTGATTCCCCTCCCCCTTTGGGAAGTCAGAGGTCTGATACTCTACTAGGTCCGTTCCTTTTCCCACCAGCATTAAAAGAACTGCTGTGGGTAGAAGTCATAGCTCTTTTACACACCCCACAAGCTTCTACCTATGCAATGAGCTTCTACCTCTGTGAGGAGGAATGATTCATCAGGTTGGTTTAGGTGGCATGTTAGGCTCAGCTGACTAGAGAAAGAAATCCAGTGACACTCATAAATGCATGAGAGCCTTATACCATGAAGTAATTATATATCAAGAATACATCCCAGCCTAGTGCAGATCAAGTCTCTAAACCTGATACTAGTCCATAAGTCTCTCTTTCAGACTCACACAGCCACATGCAATGATACAAAACACAGGAAAATCACAGGCTGCTGGGTGACAGTCTTGTGGATCCAAATGCAGTGGAAGCTTCAGTGGGGCTGGCACCAGCCTCAGTGTGGCTCTTCACATAGAGCCCCAACAGCTTTGGAGGGGGAGCAAGCTAGGATTGTTCAAGAGCTAGACTACAGTTCCCATTACACCTCTTGTGGAAGGGCCGTGATCTCCATCAGACATACAATTTCAACTGATATTCTGTTCCAGACCTGTAACTTTTTGTCAAATGATTTATATCATGGAAGAGGAAAAGAATTTGGTGAACTATTATTTCCTTTCAACTTGAGACATGTAACTTTAGCACATTTTGGAGGAGAATATTCAAATTTAAGAACTGTATGAACCTTGCTTTGGGTAAGGATTAAATAGAGTTTGCCAGATTCTAAATAAGGAGTACTCTTTTTTGAAATCATTTTTTATTGGGGAGTTCATACAATTCTTCTTAATCACATCTTAGTTACACAGGCAGCCTTAGTGTCGTAGTGGCTGCTAATCACATGATCAGCAGTTTCAAAGCACCAGCTTTGCCTAGGGAGAAATTTGAGGTTTCTACTGCAGCTAAGACTTGGAAACCTGGGGCAGTTGTACACATAGAATCTTTATTTGCTTACTCACAACAATCTATTATCACCAAAAGTAAGTATCAATGATGACCACCTTTTCCCATACCCAATACACATGGGTTTGTTGACGAGTTTACTAAAGTTAAGGTATTTGAAGGCAGGGATTACTTTACTACTTTTTTTAATCGATGAAAGTTACAGGAATGAGAGGGTTATGTGACACCACCAGGTGATGGAACCGTATTAATTAAAGAATTAAAAATAATTGCAACAAATTCCTATGAGGCAGGCAACAGTAATCAGCAATGTAATTCTATTCTCAGCACTGTTAGGTGGATACTCTTAATATCCTCATTGCATTGATGAAAAAACAAATTTAGCAAAACAAAGTGAATGTACAAACAATTACACCAGGGTCAAGGTGAAATTTGAGCAAAAATTTATCGAATTCTGAATCTTTTTTTAACATTTGTCCACAATTGCTTCCCATAAGCTGAATATTTTCCAACTAACCTTTCTAATCAGGAAGGAGATCAAATCCCCCCATTCTGGCACTACAACATCTCTTTAAAGGAGATATGTCCATCAAGGGCTTTCTAATCCTGGACCCGACACCGCCCAGCACAATTTTCAACACCACATGGATATATGGTACATTTTTGTTGCTTGAACAGAATCCAGAATTTCCACGAAAAGAATGAGAAAACAAAAAAACACAGCATGCCTCCAAAACATCTATAAATTACTGAGCTGCATTTTATTGGAGAGGCTTTACTGTCCTTAGGGGGTAGAAAAAGTTTGTGTTTTTTTCCCTGTGGGTTAAAAAAATCCCTAAAATTATCTAATTTCTGTTGCGTTTGCTACTGTCACTGCTATGGCCTATAAGAGTCTTCATCTATACAATGAGGATATTAATAATACCTGGCTCATCTCAAAGAGGTCGCCGGGAGAATGAAAGAGATAAAATTATTCTAGGGCATGCATCTATCATAGCACTTATCATATTGTGCTGTCATAATTTGTTCTTGTGACTGCTCCCACAGCTGACCATGACATTCTTAAAGGAAAAGGCAATCTCCTAATTGTCTTTGCAGTATCTCTCTGAGTAAATAAAGCATTGAAATTATTAATGAAAGAATGAATTCATGGAACAATGAATACATGAATGCATTTCTTACAGAAGAATTATATGGAAGTGCTATATATGTGTGTGTGTATATATATATTTATTTATGTCTGTATGTATACATAGACATACAAGTGATATGCTACCTGTGCTGCTTTCATTTCATCCTTTATGAGAAATAGAATTGGTAGTGGTTATACAATTTTGAATATAATTTCAAAATAAGTAGGTTATATGCTTTATATGAGTAAATGTTAAGGTTGAGGTATGTAAATTATGCATCACTCCAGCTGTTTGTGTGCTTGTTTTTAATGTAGTTCTGTTTCAGTTCAGTTGGAAACAGGCCTTATCTGTTTTGTTTTATTATGATTTGTCTTGTTTGTGTTGTTTGCTCACATCTTGGGGGACCTGACAATTGGAATTGATCTGAAATTTCTGTCTCCATCTGTGTGCTTTCTCCCAGCCCTTAGTGTGGTTGGTCAAATCTCTTTCTTTGAAAGTCTGCACCTAAGTTCCACATGTTCCTGGCCTTGCGGAAGAATTTCCAGAACAACAGACCGTCTCAGGCACGTCAGCAGGTCTCTAGGCAGTGCGAAGGAGCACTCCGGATTGCACAGCGGTTTGGAGTGCTACCATCAAGGTGTGCTGGCAAGTCAAAGACATCAGCCACTCCGTGAGGTTTTCTACTAACTACCATGAAGACTTACGGGAGCAGTTCTGTCACGGCCTCCGAGTAGTGGATTTGAATCAGAACTCACTCCATGGTGATGCTTTTGTTTCTGGTGTTGAGTGCACTTGGCCTGTCCAACACATAACCACTATGCCACCCGGGCTCCTCAACAGGACGGTAACTCTTGTTCACAGTAGAAAGCCTTGTCTTTCTTCCATGGGACAGCCAGTGGTGTCAAACTACTGACCTTGGAGTTAGCATCCCGATGCTTAACCGCTACATCACCAGGACCCCTATGATAAGCACTTGTAAGACTATCATATATTCATGTATAAGATGAGTTTTCCAACACATTTTTATGCAGTGTTTGTGGTAAAATTGGGTGTCTCGGCTGATATTTGGGTTGACTTTTTTCAAGTGTAGAAAACTGCAATGGTCTGGAAGATAAATCAAGTGATTGAAAAAGAATGCCTTGACACACCTATAATAAACGGAGGGTTTCTCAAGATCACATTTTGCCTTACTCAAGGTTTGAAATGAGTTCGTTTGGGTTTCACTTAGTATTTTAAGTTTTTATTGTAAATTGAGTAAAAGTGTACTGAAAGATCATCAGTTGAAAATCCAGAAACTCATATAGATGCCATTCCTGGGGAAAATAAGTTTTAGAGATGTGCTGACCCTTACTGTAGCTCTTCAAGTACACTTGACTGCTAACAAAACTCACAAGTGGAAGGAGAAAACAAACCCTGACTTCATGTCCTGTCCCATACCTGGTGGGTTATTTTTCCCTTTAGACAAACTGCTTCAAGTACGTTGACCATCACTTCCTAACAAGCTCCTTGGCAAGTGTGTCTCTGAGCAGTCTGTGTGATCTGGAACTCAGGAAGCCATACTGAACCACAGACAATCTTGTCTGTTAATGGGAATGTGAAGTACCTTTGCTTTCATGAACCAATTTACAACCTTACTTAGGGTGGCTATGAGTCGGCATTGACTATATGGTAGTGAATTTGGGGTGGGTTTTTGTTTTGTTTTTAATGCTTTTTCCCCTACACTACCACCAACTATCTTAGAATTAAATATGCATTTCTTTCCCTACCTATGTTTCACAACTTATAGATGTTCATAATTCTCTAAGGCATTCTCTTCCAATATTTTCTACTTAGACAGTTATAAAAATAAAGATTATTAGTGTAAACATTATTTAAAAGACCAAAATCCAGTTAGGCTTCAATATCAAATTAAAGATAAAAATATTTTATCATGTTATAGCTTTAAGTGCCATATAATTGCTGCATTTATTTCAGGGTAATAGAACAAATGAAAAATAAAAAATATTCCAAAAGATAAAAAGCAATTATTTCCACTTCAACATTCAAAACCATGCTTTGTAAAGGTAGAGTACAAGGTATGATAATGCTTTAATAAGAGCAATTTTTATAATTATACCTCAATTTAATTACCCCCAAATTAATCAGAATTTATGCTTTTCTGCTAGGCTTATACAAAGCCATACTTTTGAATGTGATGCCAGCTTCTTGATTCATTAGATCAATGCTCAGAAGACTGTTGGACTTGAAGAAGTCCAAGTACACATGGAGGGGCGGCTTGAAGTCAGAATCCTCATTGCTGAGTTACTGACTATTTCTCATCAAACAGAAACTTAGACTAATTCAATTCTCATGGCTGCTTTCCATTCTAAAATCTAAAAGTCTTTCACAATATCCCACTTAATGAAACCCACCATAATTCCATTTATCATAGTAAGATTGGATACTTGTATGATTGAAGTAAAGCAGAATCCTATAAAAATATGTGAAACAACCCCCAGGAAGTGCATTTGCTTAAAATAAAATTCAATAGGATTTTCTTCTATCTAAAAGTACATGTGTAAAGAGGGAGGAAGGGAGAATGGAGCACATTCTGGCCCATCTAGCACTGAGGACGATATCCCTGCTCAGAGCAGCCAAAGAAAAGAGAGAACTACAGGGCTGGCCCCACTGTAAGACTGGACAACCCTCACTGGCCCATACTGATATGTAGACAACGCTGGAGACACTGCAGGGATTGCTGCCAATCTGACCCCACAACACCAAGGCAAAACACCAAGGATGTGCAACACGACAGCAAGGGGAGCAGAGCAAGGAAGTCCTGAGGGAATACCAAAAATAGACTTTGAGGCCAGGGGGTGGCAGCCCATCAGACTTGACCAGGAAAGACTCCCAACGGTCAACAAACAAACCTTGCACTATTTACAGGCTTTTTTGGTCGTTTGTTGTTGTTGTTTTATTCTTTTGTTGCTTTGTTTTACTCTGGCTTGTATTTTGTGTCTATTATTATCTCTGCAGGTCTCTCTAGATAATATAGGTGGGAACAAAAATCCAGAGGAGAAAACAATGGAACCAGGAGTTTGGAGGGACATGGGAGAGTGGAGGCAGAGGAAAGAAAGTGGGTGTTAACAAATCCAGGGACAAGGGAATAATAAGTGATCTAAAATCAATGCCAGTGAGGATGTAGGAAGCCTGGTAGGGTTTGATCAAGGGCAATGTACCCAAGAGGAATTACTGAAACCCAACTGAAGGTTGAACATGATAGTGGGACAAGAGGAAAGTAAAAGGACATAGAGGAAAGAACTAAGAGGCAAAGGGTATTTATAGAGGTCTAAATATAAGCATGTACATATATAAAATATGTATATATAATGATGGGGAAATAGATATATGTACATATATTTATAGGTTTTGTATTAAGGTAGCAGATGGACACTAGGATCCCCTACTCATTTACTCCCTCAATGCAGGAACACTTGGTTCTATTAAACTGGCATTCCATGATGCTCACCTTTCTGACAAATTGTTGAAGACAAAGAATGTGCAAAAGCAAATGTGGCAAAGAAAGCTGATGGTGCCCAGCTATCAAAAGATATAGCATCTGGGATCCTAGATGTTTGAAGAGAAATAAGCAGCCATCTATCTGAGAAGCAACAAAGCCCACATGGAAGAGGCACACCAGTCTGGGTGGTCATGAAGCATCCATAGGATCAAGTATCAGACATCAAAGAACAAAAAATCAAGTCATTGTGAATGAGGTGGAGTACAGAGTGGAGACCCCAGGCTCCTCTGAACATCCCTTTACAGAAAGGTCATGGGTAGGAGATGAGTCAGTCATGGTGCAGTGTGGCACAGATGAAACATACAAGTGTCCACTAGTTCTTTAATGCTTCCTCCCCCTTACTATCATGATCCAAACACTACCTTGCAGGTTCAGCTAGAACAGAGGTGTACACTGGGGCAGATTGGAGTGAGAAACACAGGGAATCCAGGATGGATAAACCTTTCAGGACCAATAATGAGAGTAGTGAGACCAGGTAGGTAAGAGAAAGGTGGGGACTGATCACAATCATCTACTTATAACTCTCCTCCAGAGGATGGACAACAGAAAAATGGGTGAAGGGAGACATCATTCAGTGTAAGAGACATGAAAATAATAATAATAATAATAATTTATAAACTATCTGGTTTCATTGGGGAGGGAGGGGTAGAATTGAGAAGTTGATACCAAGGTCTCAAGTAGAAAGAGAATATTTTGAGAATGATTATTGCAAAAAAATGTACAAATGTGCTTGACACAGTGGATGAATGGATGGATTGTGATAAGAGTTATGCGAGCCCTCAATTTATATATATCCTATACAGCTTCTTGTTTTCCTCATCAGTAGAGCTTCTTTCTTCAGTTATGCTCGAGAGGCATCCAATGAGAAAGAAGTCTTCGTTTCTCTCAGCTTCATCTTTCACTATTAACCTAATTCCCTTGATGGCTTCCAGAGAAGCTTATTTTAACCATCAATGACAAAGCATATTGTAATCTCCTATATTTTAATTCTCTGGAGGAAATGGCAATTCCTCTTCAAGGAGAATTAGAGTTCCAAAGTCTTAAAGCTTTGGCCAGGCTCAATTTGCATTCATAAAATACTTTCAATTTCTAGAATTCTCATTTCTAAAATTACATTTTAAGACAGAAGCAAATAGTTCTTTCCTTACCCACTGACAACTGGGACCAATAACTTGTACAGAAAGATGTTGCAAGTTTTTCGAAGTTTTAAGCATTCCTTATGGCTGTTAAAGAAGCCCATTAGACAGCAAGGCTCCAAAGAGAAGCCGAGCCTCCAAGTGGTTGCAAACAGCTGGAGTTTATTGTGGAATTTCTTCATCTCTACATTGTCTCATGCCTGTCAGATTGTCCTGGAATTATCTACAGCTTTTTCTGACCTACAAAATCATAATAGTCCCCGCTCTATTAGAAGATATTCTACTTTCTATCATTGTCCCTGTGTTCCTAAGCTATGTTTGTTTGTATTTTTACAAAGAAAGCAATGATATTTGGTTGTTTCGTATGACAATAGAAATGGTTGAAACCATTCTATTTTCCCTCATTGATGCACGCACCATGTGTTATGTTGAATGTCTCCTATGTACTAGGCACTGAGTTGACCTAACCGCATTACCAGGAAGGATATTCCACAAAGCATTTTGCATACCTCATAGTGAGAGGGAATATGAGAAGGACAAGATACTAAAAGCTGGCCAACATGGCTACAGTGGAAATATAGGAGTAAAAATTGAAAAAACAAGCTGGAGGACTATCTAGAATGAAAGGGTTCATGTACTTGTGAGTCATGGTACACATTTTTTCTGTATTTTTTTATCCATGAGTGACGTGGACTATGGAAATTATTTCAACAGTAGAATGTTGATGAGCTATGGTTAGGTTTTTTGTAGAAGATCAATCCTACTGATATTTGGAGAAAAAGAAGAAGACAGAGCAGTTAGGGTCTGTTGCACTGTATGTGATAGATGATGATGATGATGCCTGTGTTAGAAAGTAAAATATAAAGTCACTCTGATATATCTGAGGTGAGCTATTGAAAGTGTTGTTAATACATAGACATGGTGTCCAAAGTAGACTTCTGGGATATAGATCAGATTCCCATCATTGAGACATTTCCATTTTTGAAGCATATATTTCTTGATAAATATTAGCAATAAAGAAAATATATTGGTGTATAAATTAAATGTCACCATGGGCTCTCCTCTGTCATAAGTACATCCCTATGAGTAATTTTAGGACAATCCTTTTTTGACTATAACAAATCATCAAATAGAAAAGCAGGTGTATTATATAGTTACTAGCTCTCGCTTTACTACCGCCCTCCTAGGAACCATAAAGTGAAGGCTAAAAAGTAAATTTCAAGCTGAAAATTAAACTATGAAACATGAATTATATTAAAGAATACTGGCTTCATTAATGGGCCAAAATAAGGACACAAAAGGACAGAAAATAACCAGATCGTTCCAGAAATTATTTATCTATGTTTCTATTTATGATAATGTTCTACTGCATTCCAAAATGACCTGTGACTTACACAAAATTATGTATAAGGCAAAAATGGAAGGTTAAAATAAATCCAATGGAAGGAGTTGCCTCAATGTTCTCAGTCATGTGAAATACCATAGGTATGAATTGAGCCCTCTGAATATTTTAACCTGGTCAAAGTCCAAAAAATATGGGCATATGTTTAGTTCTTTCCTTTATGTTTTCTGAAAGAAAGAAAACTGGAAGGTACCTTGTGCTTCTACAGGAAAATGTGAAGTTGAAGCTTTCTGGGAATATATGGAATGAAAGATCTCTTTGTTCAATAATTTTCATTTTGACAATAGGCAGCATGCACATATTTCTTGGGAGATAAATTCCCTGATACAAACTTGATATCCAGTTGACCATACAAGAAACATAGCTGATTGAAAACATTGAGTGTTTGGTCCTCTGTGAGGCCCAGCATCGTCAATGGCTACTGAGTGCTCTGATTGTTCCACTTGTCTAGATATGTAGTCATTATCCTATTTCATACTGCTGTAAACCCACTGCTATGGTTTTAACACTTTGAGTTGAGAAATGCAGAATCAGAGAACAGCAGTGGTGTAAAAACCAGATTATCCTAGGCCCTGCCCCACAACTACTCTCTTTTCCTAATGAAACAATAATCGCTCTATACTGTAACTATTGTTCACAGATTGCTGTTTCCTAAACAGCAAGCAACAGCAAGCAAAGAATGCAGGCAACTCGTGATACTCAATTCTAAAAATAGGTATTTTATGTGCATTTTTTTCAGAGGATTCAATGTGCTGGACTTCATAAATGTGCAAAAGCAATGGTGCATCAGGATGAATTTTGTTAGTAAATACTTATGTGGCGTTTGTCTCACATATTTACTGCAATATAAAAATAAAATGTTATAGGCCATTTTGTATCCAAAAGGTACATGTTGAATGCTATGAGGCAAAGCTTATGAGAGGGCTTCAAAAAGTTCATAAGAAAGTATAATTATATGGCAATGGAAAATTTCCATGAACTTTATTTTCCCCAAAATCATTTTTTGGACACAATAAAGACATCATACTATTAAATAGTTCAGTCATATCAAACAGTGTTGTACAATTGCTACTACAACTCATTTCAAAACACATTCTTCCTACTTGTACTCCTTTATATCAACTTCAAATTGCTTAAATAAAGCATATCCCCAGGAATCCTTACTTGAGTTAGTGTCTCTATAGATTGACCCAACATGAGTTTCATATAACAAAAGTCAAAGAAAGATACATAACAGAGAATCAAGAAGACTACCAACAATAATTGAATATAAGATGGATAATTCCCAATATGAAAAAAATGAAAACATTAAATACCAGATCAAGCTCAAAGTACATCAAATGGGAAATTGAATGACAACATTTTTACCATTCAAGTAAGATTTATCATTTTATTCTACTATAGTTGTCTCTCCAATACTCCTGGTCAGAAAATCAAGATATTTCCATGCCTCATTTATATTCAGAGGGGACTCACTAGAGGCTTATTACATGTGTTTGTCCTTTAAGTGAATTTTGGACTTCCACTGTCATCTATAGCTCTCTGTCAAGCAAATTTTCACAATTTAATCTCTGATACTATTTCCTTTTTTAGATTCAGAGTATATATTTTGTAATTCTTGGATCACAGACGTTGGTTTGCTTTTTCCAGGTGGGCTTAGTTGACATCTCACATAGATGGTTTCATGTCTGAAAATAAGCCTAAAGACAATAGTTACTGTTTCTTACAGCTGAGCACCATCCAGTTTCTTCACCACACTTTGCTATAACACCCATATCGTCATGCTTCCTTCATGTCCATGAATGTTTTGAAGCCCTTCATCTGTCAATTAAATTATCTTCCACAACTGTGATGATGTCTTGGAATTAGGGATATGCTTTATTTAAATCAGGGGTCCTCAAACTTTTTAAACAGGGGTACAAGTCACTGTCCCTCAGACTACAGTTAAAAAACAAAACTAAACAAACTATGAACAAATTCACTGGAGACCCGGGATGAATCGGCTGCGAAGCAGGTAGGGAGCAGCGGCAAAAAGACCCAGCGGGCCAGATAAATGTCCTTGGCGGGCCGCATGTGGCCCATGGACCATAGTCTGAGGACCCCTGAAAGTGCACAGAAATGATAATGAAGGGTGAAAAATTTATTGGATGAATACAAATATCTGTATAATCAAAGGCAACTGTGTGGATTTGCCATTATTTCTAGTAGGTATTTCTGCAATCATCTGTATTAATTTGGGACCCTGCCTCTACAAATCAAAAAAATTCACTGGCATTGAGTGGATTGCGTGACCTCATTGGACAGGGTAGAACCGCCTCTGTGGGTTCTTGAGACTGTAGCTATTATGGGGGGGAGAAAGACCCATCGTTCACCATTGGAGCAGCGGTGGCTTTGAATGGCTGACGTCACCTAAACCATGATCAATATGCAACCAAGACGCCTCTATACACTAGTTGAGACTTACTATTTGGTGTTTTCTTCAAGCAGAGGATTTCAAAGACACTTATCTCCAGTCTTGGGAATGATTGTTTAGATGTCAGAGAGAGGTGGTTAGCAATGATAGATGTCAATTATATAAAACTTGAGGATTTCACAAAGCATTTTTACATATTTCACTAGTGAATGTGAATAATAATAGTAAAAATGTAAGACACTGATTTAAAGCAATCATTTGAAAAAGAGTAACTCTAGATGCTTTAAATATGGCTATCTTCCCTTTGCCTGATTATTATCAGCCTTAAACATGCACAGTTGTTATAACACATCATCATTAAGGAGTTTCAAGGGGTTCTCACCCCCCTCCCGGTTATTCCTATGAGTCCCTTAGCTTCTGCCACATTTAACAGACTATCAGGGATGTGCATAATCGCTTTACTTTTTCCACGCTGGGTCATCTTAAGGAAACATATGATACTGCATCAAAAAGCACTGATAATTGTATGTGCTGATGTATGGAAGAGATCTTTGTTTAAATGTTGCTTCTTTATTTTTTGAAATATTTTATTGAGTGCTCCTACAGATCTTGTACTACTGCATACACCAATTGTAGCAAGCACATTTGTACATACGTTGCCATCATTTTCTAGACATTTACTTTCTATTGAGCCCTTGGTGTCACCACTTCTTCCACCACCCCCAACTCATGGCCCCTTGATAAATTATAAATTTCTATTGTCTTCATATCTTATATCAACCACTGTCTCCCTTCTCCCATGAGAGATTGTTGTTTTAAAATTTTATTTCAAGTGGCATCTATAGAGGTCTCACAATATGGCTGATGCAGTCTCTTTGTTTCATTTTGATGGGGTATAGGGAAGGGTATCATAAAATACAATTCACAGAAGGAATTCACACATTAGAAGTTTAAGTAATAAGGTAGAGAGTTCCAGGGAAAAGAGCAGAATGTAGATGCTTTGCTCTTTCTCAGAAAGGATGACTAAAAACCTGCTGTTGTTGACTTGATTCACACTCATAGCAGCACCTTTGGGAGAGCAACCTGCTCCACAGAGTTTCAGAGACTGAAAGCATCCGAAGAGTTTGAATAGAAGTATGATCTAGACTTAAGGAATATGCTTTCTGATGGAGCAAAAAAAATATTGCCACCGAGGAGACTCTAACTAATAGTGGAGGCTTTCTGAGGCTGTCAATCATCGTGGCAACAGGACCATCTAGTTAGTCTTCCCAGGAGCACCCTGGTGGTTTGAACTACAGGACTAGAGGTTAGCAATCCATTGCTTACCTGACAGTACCTGCAGGGCTCTTTCTTGTGTAGCAAGATTGGAACATCCTGAAGAGTCAGCAAGGTCTAGCCAGAACATCCTATGGAAGATATTGAATATCCAGAAAGATCTTCCAAAATGTTTTGGACTGAGTCAGACACAGATGTCCCCAAATGGTGTTTCTCAAAGCTCTAATGCATGCTTTTATGAAGGTTCCAAAAGATAACATCTGGAGCCTCTTAAACAAACATCTGATATACATTTTCCTCTAACTGTTAAAGTCGGTTCCTCTTGTGTGGAGCTCATTCATCAGCTGCTTTCTGGTGTGCCTCCAGGACTTCTACATCCATGATCAGACATGAGAGGTACAAGGTAAAAGTCTATAAGCATTTCATCCTGTGCTATCTCTGGGTGACTCAAGTGAAAGGCAGTATGTGCTCTGGGTTTGTGGGGAAACCTATCTTTATCAAATTCAAAATTCTTCCTGAAATAAAATAGTCAAAACAGTCAGTTAGGAACTCCCAACGTTCCTTTCTTTTAGTGGATAGAATATAGCCTTGGGTATAGATATTGTTATATTGAAACAAAGCTGAATTGCCTGCTGCTTGAGTAGTAAACAGATGGATTTTCCTTAGGACAGAGTCAGCTAAAACATTTGCCTTCTGTTCCATTGGAGATCTGGGTCTTCATAAACAAGCAAACACAAACTTTAAAACGAGCATTACCCTTCTTGAAGCAGATCACAATGATGAGGATGACAGAGAAGTGGTTTTACAATGACTCCATTAAAAATAATGAGAGACTGAGAAGCTTTACATACTTGTTTATCAAACACAACGTCAAATTTGTAATCTCCCTAAAGGTGTTTCATAGAGAGGCTCAAGTGTTCTGAAAGTGATGAGCCGTGGTTGTATAGTGGTGGCGGGTTGGACCGCAATCCCCACGGTTGGTCGTTTCGAAACCATGAGCAGCTCTGCAGGAGACTTACGGGTCTTTCTACTCCCATAAATAGTCACAATCCCAGAAGCCTATGGGGTGTGTGTGGGGGGATAGTGGGGGGGAGGTTGTTAGGGGTCACTGTGAGTCCACATGAGAAAGCTACTCCATGAAGCAATGTTTCCTTCCGTTGTACATAGGGTAGCTGAGTCGGAGCTGACACGGTGGTACTTACAACAAGGTTATACTTGTTACTAATTTAGAAAGAAATGAAAACTACAGCATGGCAACTACAAAGCTTTACTGATGAAGTTATTCCCTCCTGAAATACAATAGTCAAAACAGTCAGTTAGCTGATTATTATTATTTTTTACTATTCAACTACCAGCAAAAAGATTAACGAATATAAAGTCTTTGCTTTGGAAGATGGATGGGTGCTCCAGAGGGTGGGGCTATATGATTTTTAAAATATTGTTTATACATTTTTAAGATGAAAATAATTTAAAACATTGATTTTACACATATGGACTTTGGTTAGTATAAAGTAATGATATACTATTCCAAACATCAAGAAATAAAATAATCTGAAATTCTGCCATTAAATTTGTTACTACTAAACCTAGTAAATTATTTGAAAACACGTGTTCAGTTGAAGCTTCTATATCACCACTTGCATCATTAATAGATTGGAAACAAGCTACCACCGAATGTTATTCATTTGTCTACAAGCAACGTTAAGTAATCTACATTTAACTTTGCTCTGGTTCTTCTGAAACTAACTATTGTCCAATATTTTGTCAGCCTTGGCATCATGATAGTCTTTTGTGACAAGTTTAAAGATACTACTTTACTAAAATGTCCTATTCAAGACACCATTGGTTGTCAATGAACACATCTTTACTTTAAGAGCTGAGTCCCTGTGTAGGACAGTCAAGCATGGGAGTATTTATTGAATGCGTGGTGGTGGCAATCTATCGGCCTAGCTGTCTATTTCTTCAAGATCATAACCATAAAAGACCTATGTTGCACACACTCCAGATCACCATTGACTTGATGACAAAGTCATTGGCTATTATTGTGCAGTATTGAGAGAAGTGTGGTCCATGTATATATCGTCAATTAATATGGCAATGATTATCAGAAAAATTCCAAAAGGTTTCTAATACTCTCAGCACATGTGGACCTAAAAACACAAAGTAAGCAAAGTAATTTGAACGTTTAATTTTTTGCAACTCTCCATGGATATCAGAGGATGTATTAATAGAGTGCACTAAGTTCAAGTAATATAAACAGTGCAACACAAAAAAATACCTGTACTATAATAATGGACAGTAGGCTAGGGAAGAATCTCATTCCATGGTTAGTGTAAAGACTATCAGTAGTGCAAGTTATTGTCGTACCAATTTGCTACAATATCTCAGTCATATGCCCACTGAGAAGCAATTAATATCACATTAAGGAATAGAGCAATGGATGAGGCAGGTTCTTCCAGCAGAAGCTTCCATGGCACCTTCCTGTATGCAATTTTTCACTGTAAGTATTTTTACTGGAATTTTTTTTAAAAAAGGAAAACATTGCTTCTGTTTTTCACCGTGTGTATAATTGTAATTTTTTGAATTGAGGGGAAGTAATGTTATAAAGGGAGTTACTAAAAGTCAAATTATCTACCTTTATGCTTAAAAACTCAGAGAGATTATATATATATGTACATATGTGTGTATATACACACATATATATGATGCAATCACTGATTCATCAATGAAAAGTTAGGAAATTGCATTTTAAGTGCAACTTTCAAATAGCTTCTGCATTCCTTTGGATGATTTTAATATAATCAGCAATCAATAAAACTTTGTTTTATAACCAGCACAATGAATTTTTAATTTCTTATTGGAAGTCCATTGGAAGAATGATTCACTTAACATAAATTCATTTTACATAAAGCGTAGCTGGAACACAACCCTTCCATTTAGAAAAGGCTATGTAGCACCAAAAGAGAAGTAACCATACAGCGTGTCTATTTTTGTCTCTAACTTTCATCTCTAATACTTGGCTTAGCTAGTATGTTCTATGAAAAATGCACGAGCTATTGATTTTACATTTCGTTGGAGATTGTCATCTCTCTTTAAAAATTTAAGTGGACAAAATTCTTATTGTCAGCAAATATGAATATCCAACAGCCAGAGTATCATATATTATAAGGAATCATAGTTTAAAATTCTTTAAATATACGGTGTTAGAGTATAAGCAAAATGAAGTACCAACACAATGGGGAGTCTATGCACACCAAGAACACATACATAATTTAATAAGAGGAAAAGAAGGGCAGTAGATGGATCCTAGAATGGCATCCAGTGTTAGAAAGCATTTTCATATCCAATTACAAAAAGGACACCCATTTTGAATTAACAGGATTTTTCTCGATAATGTCCACACATTGTACCTGAGTTTTTACATGGTTAAAATATTCAAATACTTCCAAGGCTCATGCTGCTCCTCTCTCTGACTTTGTTACTGTGCAAGAAAGTCAAAGGATTTTTTCCCACTAATGAAAAAACATTATCTTCAAGTTGTCAGGCATTACTACCACATGTCCTATATTCGAAGGGCAAACTACTTACACATTTTTTCCTAAGCAAAGTTGTGATTCACAGTGAAATCTTCTTGACCTTTGTTCATTCTAAAAGTTCAGTCCATTCTTTGATAGGGACAGAAGGACAATGTTTGAAGTAGTTGTGCTGGTGTTGTTGGTGCCATTGAGTTGGCTCCCACCCCTAGGGACCATATGCTCAACTGAAGGAAATGGTGTACAGCCCTGTGCCAGTCTCTCAATTGTTCCCAGGCCCGAGCCCCTTGAATGATCCACTATGTCAATTCATCTCTTCAAAGGTCCCTCCTGACAACATGTCCGAAATACAGAAGACAAATTCTGGACAACCTGGCATCTCAGGAGTACCCTAGCTTTCCTTCTTCCAATACAGACCTGTTTGACCTTTTAGCAGTCTGTGTACTTTTAATATTTTTCTTCAGCACAATCCAAATGCATCCATTTTTTTGCAGTCTCCCTTTTTCAATATCCAACTTAAACATGCATATGATGAAATGGAGAATGTCACGGCTTGGGTCAGGTTCAGCTTCGTTCTCAAATGAACGTCCTTGCTCTTCAATACTCTAAAGAGGTCTTGTGCATCAGGCGTGACCAATGAGAGAACTCTTGAGCTC
Source organism: Nesogale talazaci (assembly GCA_004026705.1). Classification (NCBI taxonomy): domain Eukaryota; kingdom Metazoa; phylum Chordata; class Mammalia; order Afrosoricida; family Tenrecidae; genus Nesogale; species Nesogale talazaci. The sequence continues at coordinate 16,138 of PVJH01002281.1, forward strand.
TTGATGGCTGCTTCCATGAGCATTGATCTAAGCAAGAAAATCCTCGACAGCTTGAACCCCTTTTCCATTTAATGTGGTCAAGTTGTGAGGATTTGGGTCTTCCTTTCATTGTGTTGCAAGCCATATTGAAGGCTTGCAATTCTTTATCTTCATCATTAAGAGCTGCAATTCTTCCTTGTTTTTAGCAAGCAAGGTTGTGGCATCTGGCTATTACAGGTTAATAAGTCTTCCACAATTTCTGATGTGATGCCCTTCTTCATATAATCCATCTTCTCTGAACATTTGCTCATAATAGCACAGGTATTTAGGCTCTCCATTTTCTAGCATGTGAAATGTAACAACTTAGAGCAAAAAAAAATGTCATTATTATATGTAGTATTTTCCCACTTAATAAAGTATATTATAAAGTCTTAATAAAATGTACACGTCTGTCTAAATTACTTCCATGAATGAAAATCAGAGTCCTGAGGCATAGTAGTTTAAGCACTGGGGGTTAACCCACTGGGGGGATAACCTCAAGGTGGACTGTTATAATCCTCTAGTCTCTCTTTAGGAGAAAGATGAGGCAATTTGCTTCCATAAAGATTTACAGCCTCTGAAACCTCATACGAGTTCATTGTGAATCAGAATCTACACAGATTCAGGGGGCATCAATAAAATATATTACACTCACTCTGATATCTCAAAAGTCAAATCAAGACCTCTAAACATATGATGCTAAGTACACGAATATTAAATCCCAAATTATAATTCTCATTGACTTTTCCATCAAAAGTTCTACATAGACCTCTTCTGTACTCTCCCCCCCCCAAACGTGTTGCCATCAAGAGGATCCTGAACTTGAGTGTGCTTACAGGATAAAGTGGGATGTCTCAAAGAGTTTTCAAGGATAACATCTTTACCAAAGCAGATTGCCAAATTTTACTCCTGAAAAATGGCTGATGGACTTAAACTGTCAACCTTGGAGGTAGCAGCAAATCTGTTTAACTACTTCACCACCAGAGCACCTTTGAAACAATACAAATTGAAGTTCCTTCAGAAATGATACACAGTAATGGCAGTAAATAATTTAATGTGTTTTTTCTAGGTGAGGAGAGATACCTAGAGGATTCACTTTCTCTATAATGGCATCCTGCTGCATGTGAAAGGAACCGTCTGAGGAGCAGGGGGAGGTCATATTAGCAGACAGAGTCAGGAGTGGAGCACATCCTCTGGACCTGAGATCCCTGAGCAGTGAACCTCCTTAATCTAGATGAGCAGCAGCAGCAGCAAAAATAGGAGCCAGTGTCTGGCACGGAGTGAAGGATTTCCCAACTCACAGAGTAAGTTAAGCCTAAGTGCTTTTGTCTAGGGGCTGGTTCACAGAATGAAGTGCCCTTGGCACTATATTATGCAAGTTTGACTTGTTGACGCATGGAAGTGGATCTGAGTGCCTTCAGGTTGAGGTTTACTGGAGTCCGGGACCTCCACGCAGTTAAGTCAGGGAGCTGAGCTTGATGACTCAGTGAGTTTGGCTTGAGTGCCTTCAAGGTGAAGTGGCATGCCCTTCTGAGAGTTAGTGTTTGTTGGTGTTAGGTGCCACTGAGTCTGCTCCAACTTATAGCAACCTAATGCACAACAGAACAAAACACTTTCAGGTCTGTTCCATCATCAAAATTGTCTTTTGCTTGAGTCCATTTTTGCAACTACTGTCAATTCATCTCCTTGAGGGCCTTCCTCTTTATAGCTGTCCGTCTATTTTATCAAACACAACGTCCTTCTCCAGAGCCTGGCCTCTGCTTACCACCTGTGCAAACTACGTAAGAAGTCATGCCACCCTTGCCAATGAGGAGCATTCTGGCCTTACTTCTTCCAAGATAGAGAGGTTTATCCTTTTAGCAGTGGATGGACTTTTCTTTCTTTCTTTCAATCATTTTAATGGGGGCCCTTACAGCTATTATAACACTTCATACACCAATTATACCAAGCACAGTAGGTGCATTTGTACATACTGTACATATATGTGCATATATTGTACATATATGTACTTATCTGTACATATATTGCCACCATCATTTCCAAAACATTGTCTTTCTATTTGAGCCCTTGTTATCAGCTCCTTTCCTCCCTCATTCCCCCTCTTACATTTGTGAACCCTTAATAATTTATAAATTGTTTTATTTTCATATTTTCCACTGTCCTCTGTCACCCTTTATCCACATTTCGGAGTTCTGTCCCCTTGGGGGTGGGGAGAAGTGGAGTTGTAGGTTGAACAATGCAATTGGTTTTCCCTTTATTCTTCTCCAGCAACATAATCCAAATGCATGAACTCTTCTTTAGTCTTTCTTATTCAATGCCCAACTTTTGTATGTCTATAAGGCAAAGGAAAAATACCATGCCTGTGATCAAAGACACCTTAATTCTCAAAGTAATATCCTCCTTTTCAGTACTCTAAAGAGGTCTCGTGTAGCAGATATACCTAATGGAACTTGTATTTTGATCACTTTACTGTTGCTTTCACTTGCATTGATTGTGGGGCCAAATAAAACAGCATCCTTGTAAACTTAAACATTTTCTCCATTCATCATGTCACCTACTAGTCTAGTTGTAAGGTTCTTGTTTTCATTACAATGAGTTGTAGTCCATACTGGGGGCTGTAATCTTTTATTTGTATAAACAAGCAATTCTAGTCTTCCCTCTTTCATCAAATAAGGTTATGTTACCTGCATATTACAGGTCAATAAGGCATCCTCTAATTCTGATATTGCATTCTTCTCATGTTGTCCACCTTTTATGAGAAATTTTCAGCATATGGTTTGGATAAGAATGGTAAGAGGACACAACAATGATACAAACTTCTCCCAATTTTAAGTCATACAGTATTCATTTGTGAGGATCACATAACCACCTCTTCAAGGCCGGAATCCAGAACTCAATGAAGTCAATAAAATACAAATAATCATCTTCCTGATTTTCTCTGCTTTGAATCAAGATCCATCAGATATCCGCAACAATATTGTTCTACATTCTCTTGTGAATCTGACCTGAACTTCTGGCAGTTCGTTGTCAATGTCTTACAGCAACTGTTGTTGGATCATGTTCAGCAAAATTTTATTTGCATGCAATATCAAAGATATTATCCTATTATTTGAGCACTCTGTTGGGTTACCTTTCTGTGGGGTGAGTATAATTATAGATCTCTTCCTGTCAGTGGGACAAGTAGCTGTCGTTGGTCTAGTATGTCTAGTGCTTCAGATTGTTGGAATGTTTCTATTGTTATTTCTGAGCTTTGTTTTTGGCTAATGCTTTCAGTACAGCTTAAATGTCTACTGCTTCTTGCTCATGAGCTACTTCCAAAAATGGAATCTTGACTAGTTCTTTTTGGTACAGTGACTTTAAGAATTGTTTACATCTTCTTTTGTTGATTCCAGCATCATGCAACATTTCACCATAGAATCCTTCAACATTTCAACTCAAGATTATTTTTCTTCTTGAGTTCTTTCAACTTGAAATGTGGTATCATATTCTTCTCCTTTGGTTTTCTAACTCTAGGTCTTTGCACATTTCTTTATCGTAATCTACTTTGTCTTCTTGAGCTGCCTTTTGGAATTTTCTGTTCATCTCTTTGACTTCAGCATTTATTGCATTTTCTTTAGTTATTTTATGAGTAGGAGCAAGTTTCACAATTTCTTCTGACATCTTCTCTCTTTAAATGACTTTTTGTTTCTTTACAAATGCCTTTTAAATAAAGTTTTCTGTCATAAGGAAACATGTCATTGATATTCTCTTAGGTATTCTGCCATTAGTATTCAATGCAGCAAATCTGTTATTGAGATGTCAAAAATTGGGTGAGATAGACTCAAGGTCATATTCTGGCTTGCATGGAAATGTTTAAATTTTTGTCAGCTTTAATGTGAACTTACATAAGATCAATTGTTGGTCTGTTCCACAACTAGCCCTTGATCTTGTTTTAGCTAATGATAGTGAGCTCAAACATTTCTTTCCACAGATGTAGTTATTTGGATTTGGGGGTATTCCATCTAGAGAAATCCATGTGCCATTGTAAAAAGGTATTTTCTATGAGACAGTCATTATTCTTAACAAATTCTATCATGCAATCTCCACATTTCTTTCTATCACCAAGACCATATTTTCCAACTAAAATTCCTTCTTCTTTGTTTTCCATTGTCAATAATTATGAATGCATCTTGAATGCACATTTGATCAATTTTTTACTGAATTGAATTCTTCAACTTCTTCAGCAATATCTTTTGTGGTTAGTGCATGAATTTGAATAATAGTTGAATTGTTTGGTTTTTCTTGAAGTCAGATACATATACAGCTTATCACAGACAGCATTGTATGTCAAGATTTATTTTGAAATGTCCTTTGTGACAATGCGTGCAAGACCAATACTCTTTATTGTGTCTTTCTTGAATAGTAAATCATATGGTTTCCCAAATCAAAATAGCCAATGCCAGTCAATTTCTGCTCTCTAAGACCAAGGATATTGATTTTTACACATTCTTTTTCTTTTCTTAATACAAAGATTATTTTATTGGGGACTCTTACAACTCTAATAACAATCCATATATCCATTTGTACATATGTTGTGATCCCTCTTTTCTAGACATTTAGTTTCTATTGAACTCTCGTTATCTGCTCTATTTTTTCCCTCTCTCATTTTCATTTTTTAGGGCTTCCAATTTTTTTAGATTCACATTTCATGCATTTCAAGGTCTGATCACTAGCAGATTTTTGCAGCTGTTTTCCCTTAACCTCAGTCATATTTGACTCCAATCTGAGAAAGCAACTCCTCCTCAGTCAAGTTTTGGGTGCCCTCTGACTCAGGAACCTACCCTTGGGCACGGTCTCCAACAAGCATCCATGTTGCTTTCATTCATTAAACTTTCAGTGTCAGGCAGTGTTTAGAAGCTATGTATATGGTTTTCAGAGGCTACATCAATGGAAATGGCGGACAATCTGCCTTCATTGTCCACACTTAGTCTGGAAGCTCTGCTGAAGCCTGCTCATTTTGGTTGACCCTATTGGCATTTGAGATATCAGAGAAGTATCGTTCAGCATCACAGCCACACATAATCTATCTGATCAGAACAACCTGGCAAATAAACAGTGGTGAACATAACATATAAATATTGCATATGAACTTTGTAACATATGAACTTTACAACATATAAATCACTGCCATTACAACTTCTTAACTTCCTCCATAACCCCTTTAATCATGAATTTTTACCTGGGAGTTCTATGTAACAATTGCAATGGATATTAGAAGCCAGAGAGATAGAATACAGAACATTATTTAAAACTAAACAAGTGTAATCCATGGACCTTTGTGGAACTAATATTGATAACTTTCTAAATCAGTGAGACAACAAAGCAACATTGTTACAGAAAGCTGATCAATTTTGGGGGGAGGGTCGGATTTGGAAGGAGGGGGTGGGAGTAGCTTCTAAATCCCATCATCTAAGGTCTAGCCACTGGGCTGGTTCTCTTAATTAATGTGAGCAAATATTTTACAAAAGACATGATCTAATACCTTAATTGATTACCTTTAGACAATATGTCAAAGTTCACTAAAATAGGCATCAAAACATTAGTTACTAAAAATGAGATGTCAGTTCAGGTATCTAAATTTGTGTGGAATTGAATTGCTTTGCAAAGACAAGCTTATCGTTTACTTTTAAAAATTATTATGAGCAAAAATGAGATTTACCTGTTCTAATTCTTCATGGTTTGTTTCTCTTAAAACTTGTTGCTATCAAGACCTAAGGTTTTAATGTAATGCTTTTCCCTTCAACATTTTATTTTTGTACAAACTTTTCTATTAAAGTGTCATTGTTATTCTACTTCCTATTCCAAGAAATATATATATATATGTGTGTGTGTGTGTGTGTGTGTGTGTTCATGTAGGTGGTATAATGTTTGGGCATTTGGCAACAATTCACATGGTTGGCAGTTCTACATCAGTCACCAGCAACTCTACAGGAGAAAGACTTTCTACTCCTGTAAATGTTACAGTTCATAAAATTCCGGGGATCACTACCAGCATCGAGTTTGCTTTGTTTGTTTGTCTGTTTGCTTCAATATACACACAGGATGTCTTCAAATGAAAATTAGTAAAATTAATGTGCCTGGAAGAACATATTTGTCTCATTTTTTAAATAGTAATATAAAATCCTGAATCCTACGTTTAAAAGATCTTGCCTATGGATGTTGATTCAGTGGAGCTTTAGTAGAGTTTTAAGGTTAGAAATCTGTTTGTACCCGGTAGGTTCCAATGTCTCTGTTTTACCTGGCTCACTAGTCCAGCGTAAGCCAGTTTTGCTGGGTCGCATTTAATTTGTTTCAGTCCATAGGAGTCCTATGTGCAAAAGAACTCCGTACTGCCTTATCCTCATACCTCATATTATAATAACAATAAGCTATAATTCAAATTTACAAATCATACTATTTAAAACTCCATATTTTCCTGTTGCCTTCTAATAATTGATTTCAATATGTCAAGTACTGCTTTATTTTGAAGCCCATAGATTGAGCAGCTTGTGTCCAGAAGTTCTTCCTCCTTTGAAAATAAGATGTGGAGACTCTTGGTTCTTCTACAAACTGCTTTCTTTCAGACTCCAAAGGTCAATATCCAAATTAATGTAATAGACGTTTACTAAATTGTGCCGTGCTGAATTTAATTTGTTTAGATTTAAACCAGCTTAGTGCAAAGCTATTATAAATTCATTTTCTTCATAGCATGCATAGTAAATAAGCATTATTGCTCAATGCTTCATGATGTAAAAATAAAGGTCATGATGCATTAAATTTTTCTTTCAATTAATCTTATATGATAATCACAATCTATTTTCAGCTCTTGAAGCAGCAGAATAAGTTTGTTTAATCCATATAAGTGTCATGGCTTTGCTAGATGAATTGCTATTAAGGACTTCTAAATATGTTAAATAAATGAAATTAAAAGAAAGACTATGTTTTAATGAAAGTCATTGATTTGGTGGCTGATGTAATGATTACACAACATATAAACCATGTAGTAACTACAAGCATCACTGCATTATTATGCAGGATTTTTATACTGCTGAAAAACAGAAATGTACTATACTAGATATTTTATTTTGAATACATAAAGTGCCTAGCTTCTTCTTTCTCATGGTTAGGAAAAGTATGGTTTCAGATACAAAAAAATGAAATGTTAAGGTGGAATAAGATAGAAAGCACAAGTGTGTTTCATCAGAATTTCAAATAATATGCACAGAGATGAAATGAGTCCTGAGGATACTGGTTGGATCTGCTCAAACAATTGGGGTTGTGGAATTGGAAAAGGATTCCCAGTGGCCTGACCAGCAGCCTATACCCATGCAGACAGGCTTGGCTCTCTGCTTGGGTCACTGCACTGGCTGTGTTAGTCTGGGTCGACCAGAGAAACAAATTCATAGACATGCATATGGAAATAAGGGAAAGGCTTATGTATAAGAGGAATGGAACATTGAGAAAGCATCCTAACCCAGTCTAGTCCAAAGATATAAGTCCAATGTTGGCCCATATGTCTGATACCAGTCTATAAAGTCTCCTTCTGACTCATGAGGCACATGCAGCCGAAGCATCCCTGCGCTGGCTGGAGTCTCCCCATGGCTCCTTATTTTCAGGGCTTAGAGTCCACCAGCAGTATCCATTGGTGAAACAAGCATCTCAGTGCTGGCAGGGGCTCTCTGTGGCTTTACTGGCTTTATAGGTCTGGTTCCATCAGGGTAAGGCCATGTGGCTTCTACTCCAACTCCTCCGGTTCCTCAGATAATGCCATCTTGTCTTGTCAGTGGAGCAACTCCCAACAACGAGGAAGATAGTCTCTCATCTCCATAAGAGAAACATCGTGAGACTTTCCAGAATTCGCAGGAGAAAGTCACGCCCACAGAGTGGCCTCATAGGCTATCTCCAGATTGACAGGCTAGATCCCACCCCTACAGGCCAATCATGAAATTGACATCAAGTACATGACTGCCACACTGGCCTTCAGATTAAAATCTCTAATAACTGTTTGTGCCAAAAGAAGTCGCATACTACACAACCAGTTGTTGCTTTCCCCATTTGCATAGCTCACTTTGATTTAAAGACATTTACCAGGCAGTGTAGTTCAATGGTGCAGAGGATATGCCTGGGAGTCAATTTTAAGGTACATCTCAGTTTGCTGACTCTGTAGTCATATTTTCTGTGAAATAAATCCATCGTTTAACAAAATTCCTAATCCCTGACTCCTTCAGTCAAAACATACATTAACCTCATACTTTAATAATCTCCTCCCAGTCTGATCATTTTATCCCTATCCTAAGTTTCTGGTTAGAGTTTTTTATTCATGCAATTCAGTAAATGCCACAAATCAGAAATTTCCCCCTAAAACCCCACTGTGAGTATATCTGGGTGAAGGGTATTTCAGGCTGAAAGCACAAGTTTAAAGGTTCTTATGCAGAAGCAAAACAAGAGAGGGTGAGGTGGCTACAATAGGAAGTAGAAGGAAATGAGTTTTCATCAAGTTATTTTTGTTTGGTTTTATAGTGAAGTAAGATGACATTGGAAATTTTCAAAAGAAGAGAGCCATTCTCTGACCTACATTTTAATAAAACTCTCTGGGCTGCTATGTTGAAAATAAACTCCTATTTCTTTTGCAAGGGATACCATTTTGGAGGTTTATCGTGATAATCTAAGGAGTCTATGCAGTTATTTTAGGTTAGCATTAGCTTTGTAACAGCAAGACCAATGGTTCGAACTCACAATGTGAGAAAGATAAGGCTATCTCCTCCAGTAACGATTTAGAGCCTCAGAAATCCTGTTTAGGGCCACTATAGTTGGGAATCAAGTCAATGGCAGTGCGTCTCGTCTCTTGTCACAATCTAGGTAAATAGTGATGGTAATTTAGACAAGTCTAAGAGAATTAGAAATCAAGGTGGGTGTCTGGATATAGATATTTTTTCACCACCCATCTCTGTTTGCCTTACTGTAGTATATCTGTGGCTTATTATGATATTGGAAGCCAAGGGTCAACCACAGTGGAGAGGTTCCAGTGGAGCACCCAGAATAAGACAGACTAGAAAGAAAGGCCTGGTGGTCTACTTCTAAAAATAAGTCAACGAAAAACTAAAGGATCACAACAGAACACTGTTTGGCTTTGAACATGCTATCAGACAGGGTCAGTATCTGGAGGGGAATATCTTGTTTGGTGAAGTAGAAGAACAGGGATGGTCAAATGGATTGGCACAGTAACCAAAGTGATGGATTTCAACATGCTGGAGAAGGAGAAGGAGAAGGTGACCAGGACCAGACAACATTTTGTTCTGTTGTACATAATGAGTTGGTTTGACTTGAAAGTAGCTATCTCTATATAAGTAATTCTATTGCTTAATCATGATTTTAACATTTGATGCTTGGTTTTGTCATTTATTATATCTGATTAATTCTTCCTAAACCTTTAAAAAGCAGAATGAGCAACTACTTGGATCCCTAGATTATGTAATACTTGAAAGGAGATCATTTGGGGCTATTATTGACATTGACAATCATGCCCTTGCCTGCAATTACAAAAAATAAATTTGGCTAAGAAATACATTTAATCTTCTTTTAATATTTTTAACAAAGACAAATGTCCCTTTAATAATCATCTTTCCCATGTAACATATCTCTAAATTATATGAACCATTTTAATACCAGCTACATTGCTTAAATATATTTTTAATCATTAGTTGGGATATAATACATTTATCATATAATTTCAAACTTTAATCACATCAAGTAAAATGTACAATTGCCACTGCAATCTGTTTCCAGACATTCTTTTTTACATGGACCCCCTGACATTGTCTCCCTTTTATCCCACATCTATTGTTGCATCCAACTTCCTCCCAGAACCTCTTATCAATCTTAGAATAATTTTCCTAGCCATGCTGTGTTCATACAAATATCAGAGCAGAATTCCCTTTGTGCTCACTCTATCTTTAAAGGTGCTTCAGACATATCGCTTTGTTTCTCAATTCAAGCCAATGGTTTTTCCCAGAGACTATCAATTGATCAATTTATTCTTTCCTAATTGAAAAAGCAAACCATCTGATATGAATTAGCTAAGAGAAAAGAAATATTAAATGGATAGGGAAAGATGGAATGATGGGGATAACCATTGTCACCTTCTTTCGTTTCCAAAATGTACCTCACCGAGGCAAACCATTCTCATCGTCATCAAGCCGATGCTAACTCCCACCATCCCTATAGCCCTGTGTTTCTCCTGAGGAACAGCTTGGTGGTTTCAAACTGGTGACTTTGCGGTTAGCAGCCCAACACACTGCACCTCCAAAGAACCTAAATGTTTCATAAATAAAATTAATTTTGTTGGTGGTTAATCTAAAATATCTAAGGATAAACATTATCTCTTCAATGGCAGAAGTTGCTTCTTAGTCACTACTTTTATCTACTGCTATTAGCACAAATCATCTTGCCCTTATATTTGTAAAGGGGTATAATGTGTGTGTGTGTGTGTTTGAGAGCATGAGACAGGGAGGAAGGGAAGGCTATCTGCTGAATGTTCCTGGTCATGAACACAGTTAAACAACTAGACCAAGACTATTAATCGTTTTCATATGAAATGGACATACACAAACAATGTTGCATACATTTTCACTTCTTAACATTGAGGTTTTTGTTTATGCATTAATATATTCAGAATATATTTAAAGAAGAACACTGATCTCTGCATTGACAATACAATAAATGCATAGCCAGAAGTTATAAGAAGCATAAATTAGCATTTTAAACTTAAGATAGGAAAAAAAAAACAAGAGTGCATAATTTAGATTGGGAGTGGGTTCAGGGACTATTTTATGAAGTGCAATCTCCTTAATCAAGCTGTCTGAGTAGGAGTTAACTAGGACACGTTCAGGGATTTGACAAGAGGGCAGGGGGTATCCTGGACAGAAGCAAAATTATTCAAGAACAAAACAACTATCTTAGTTACTACACTAACAATCCAAACCTGTCTACAGACAACCACCAATCTGATTCTGTCCCTATAAATGCGAACCCTCTGTCTTTTTGAGAGTTGCCATAGAGAAACTTGTATAGAAGGCATTTTCTTTATTTATTTCAATTCTTTCTTTACATGACTGAATGTACTGTCCTGTATGATTCAACTCTAGTTCCTTTACACAATCTCCTACTGCTCTACATTTGGGTTGCAACACGTTTGAGATTATGTGTACAGGTCTTTGTGTGAACATAGATGTACTTTGTCTTGTGTAGATATCTCAGTAGTATTATTTGACATAAATAAGTGCTTAAATTTAGAGAAACTAAAATACAACCTCCCAACATGATTGTACCATTTTAACTACTCACATGAATATAGAGCAACTGCAACTCCAAAATACTGCTTTTCATCCTTAGAATACTTAATATTAGTATTTTTTGGCATCACTGCCCTCTGGTGGTCAAGCTACCCAGTCTTGCTCCTGGAGAGCCACTGCTGGATTTGAACCACCAAGCCCATGGGCCGCAGTCGCGCACTCCACCACTACGCCACCGGGGCTCAGCCCTACTATTACTATGTTTATTATAAGCATCCTTGGAGTATATTGGTCATAGTGTGTGATGTGTGATGGATTCCATTTTTTTGTTTATCTAATGAGTAGCAAATTTGCCCATGCTTTTAGTATATTCATTATTCATTTCATTTTATGAAATATCTCTGCAATTATTTTGCCTAGTTTTACTGGGTTCTTAATCATTATGGTTTTGAGTTCTTTTTTTATAGTTTTAAGTTCTATGGATGTTTGAGCACACATCAGTCCTTTAGAAAACATGGATTATAAATGTATTTCCCTATTCTGTTTTTTTTGCCTATTACTTTTTTGCAGGGCCTTTTAAACAGTGGATTATTTTAATTTATAGAAATCTAGTTTACCATTTTCTTTATTAGCGCCTTCTATGTTATGACTAAGAAAACAACACTTACACTGATAATTCAAAGATAATGTCTTAAATCATATTTTCAAAGCTTTATAGATCAAAATTATGAGGAGCCTTGGTAATGTAGTGGTTAAACATTGGGCTGCAATCTACATCGTGGACAGGTGGAAGCCAGCAGCAGCTCTGAGGGGAAAAGACTGGGCTTTCTACTCTCATAAAGAGTCAATATTTCAGAAATCCCCGGGGGTTCACTCTGAGTCAGTATTGACTCAATGACAGTGAGTCTAGCGGGTATTGTTTAAGCAGGTTCAAAAACACTCACATTAATTTTTATAAATAGTGATAAGGAAGTGACAAGGCCTAAACCCCCCTTAATAGATAGTCAGTTGTTATAGGTCCATTGCTTAAAGGGAAAAAACATGTTTCCTGCTCCAATGAAGAATCTTTAAATCATTTGTCAAACAATAAGTTATTGTTAAATGTGGATGCATTTCTGTTCTTTTTTTCCCATTTGTCTATCTTTCGCCATATGTCAGAATCACTTTGTTGGCAAAAGCAACAACATAGCAATATCAAAGCATTGTGATTAATATAACTCTATCCTTAGCCTTTAAGTGACACAATCTTGCAACTCTTATTCTTTTCCTTGCTAGTCTATATGTTTGAGTCTTTTTTATTGATGCCTTTTTTGATGCTCTAGTTTTTCTATTTACAAAAGGAAACCTGAGAGACATATGATAGGGCTTTCAGAAACATATGCATCAGTTTAGGAAAAAAGTATTGAAAATATTATGTCTTGGTAAAAAGATAGTGACAAGAGCAAGACCATGGTCTCAACTCCAAACCTGATCAACAAGGAAAACAAGGAAAATCTGTGAACTCAAATACAGAATTCCTAAAAGTGAGTGGAAACATGCAACAACTAAGAATCCACTAAAACCAGAAGGACGTTGCCTTCACCTTGCCATTTTGGCAGCAGCCTGAAATTAGGGGGCAGAGGCATAGCCCCACAGACTACAGATTCAAAGAGGGGTAAACTTTCTGTGACGGACATGAGCAGGGTAAATTTTGTTGTCTCACTGCTAACTATCTCTATACCCAAATGATTAGGTGTTTTCTGAAGGACTGTGCTTCAATTTCACCAGACTTGAAGCTCATACATGGAAGGGAGGCCCCAGTAACAACAAAAGAAAACTAAGCTGACTCTTAATCACTGGAATAAATGAGGATGATACAAATAGTTAAATTCTAAAGAAACCAGAATGTTTGCAATCACCATGTGTTCAGGAGAAATTAAGAAATCTATATTCATGTCAAAGGTAACAGAATGCAATATTGTAATAGCTCCTTTTCAACAAAAAAGCCATCAAGCATAATAAGTGAAGTGAAGGATATAGTTTTTCAACCTATAATCTTTGTAATTTTCACCAGCTGACTTGGTGGGGACATGCAAGTAAGCTGGTAGAGGACTCAAACTCACTTTGGCCATTTGACTGGGTATAAGAGTGAGCTATTTCAAAAAGCAGGAACAGAGGAAATCCACAACCATCAAACAATAATCGGCAGCAGCAGAGCACCTGTGAAATTCCTGAATGAAGCAACCCTAGGAGTCACAGCACTATGAGCATATGAGCAGAGGAGTTCTCCAAGACCATAAGAGAGAACAGAGGTATAGTGCTGAGACCCTGAGGAAGTGCAAGAGTGCCTTCAGGTGGGAGACTGGTTTGCACGCTATTGTGTGCCGTGAGGGAGCTGTGTAACACTGAATTAAGACATAGACCAAGGGATCACAGGAGTAAGAGGTCAATGACCAGAGAGATGAGTCTGCTTGCATAGCTGAAAAGCAGTTTCTGCAGATAAAAGAACTGTATTATCACCATGTCCAACCCATTAGCACTCCTAAGCTCCATAACAATGAATCTTTTCTGTGAGTTCTATGTGGCCATTACAATATGTCATTAAACCCAGCAGAGAAATAGAATGTCCTGGGAGAACCAGTTAGTGATAGATTAAGGTCAAGAAGGTTGGGGAGTAGAAGCTTGTGTTACCTCTCTCTGGCTCATAGGAATAATTCTTGGGCAGAGATGGAAATGGATTCTCCTCCATGGTGCAGCTCGGTGTTTATCCAAATGGGTGGTACTTGCCGCCGGGTGGTGCAAGAATATGTAGGGGCTGGGCTGCAAAATAGAAAAGAGTACCTGCACTTTATGCTGGATTGTGAGCTACAGTCAAAAGAAGTTTTTATTTCTAGGGGGACACAGTGCGTTTTTCTTCCAAAAAGAGTCAGAGTTAGGTTGTTTGGGTGGAAAATATCTCGATTCTTGAATTCACAAGAGAAAGAATTCTCACCAAAGCCTGGTTTGTGATCCAAGAGAGTTTTTTTATAAAGAATGGAAGAAGTCTCAGGTCACTGAACAGTCACTGAACATGGGCAGCGCACGGGTCTGCATACCTGCAAGTGATGGCCTGAGGCCAGAGAGTGAGAGAGAGAAACTGCTACCCAGGCATAGCAGAAGATGCAGAAGCAGCCTTAGGGCCAGGTAGTCTTAAAGTCCCGATATTTAGGGCCACTGACTGGGAGACATGGTTGACAGAATTGGTTGACAACATTGGCTGAATTATGACCACCTGGTTTGGTTTGGGCACACCTAGGTGTACTGTCCTCCTGGCCTGGGGGCCTGAATTGGGGCATGCCCCTTAGACACCCTCGGTCCCTGTTCTGCTAACTAACAACAGTAAGTCACATAAGGTTGGGAACCTATGGTATAGTTAGAGGAGGTCAGAGATGACTCCAATGCCATTTCCTCCACACAGTAATTTTTTTAAAGAAGTCAACAGACAATATATATGTGACTTTATATATTTATGTAGATAAACTTCCAAATCTCTCAGCAGTGTTTTGAATTTTCTCATTTATGCCAAGCAAATAGTTAAGTGCATCATGATGTAATTTTGTTTTTAAATATCATTGTGTGCCTAAAGATCATTTCTATCTGAGCAAAATGACAATAGAAAAAAATCTAATGGGAATAATGTCAAAATATCTTTCAAATTTGATAAAATACACAAATCTACAAATTCAAAAAGCTCAATGAATGCCAACTAAGATAAACTCAAAGAAATTCAAATGGAGACACATTATAATCAAACTTTGCTAAGTAAATGATACCGATAAACCCTTGAAAGCAATAAGAGATAAGCAACTGTCTCATACAAGGAGTATTCAATAAAATTCAGTGTCAATTTCTCCTCAGAAATATTAGAGATCAAAAGGCAGTAGAATGATATATTTGAAGTGCTGTTAGGGAAAAAATATCATTACAATTCTATATCTGGCACAAATTATCAAGAATGAGGGTGAAATTAACATTATCTCCAGATTTGAGGGGGGAAACTAAAAAGACAGTCTTGGTTATGTATTAGTACCTGTTGAGCTGAGATCCAAAAGGCCCCCAAGTTCAAAACCATCAGCCACTCTGAGGGAGAAAGATGAGGGCTTTCCAGTCACATAGAAAGTTACATAGTTGGAAATACACAGGGGTAGGGGTACTTATACCCTGTCCTATGGGGTCACTGTGGGTCAACATTGACATGATGGCACTCTGTGACACCTGCCTTATATGACATGCTAAAAGATTCCCTTCAGTTGGAGCTGAAAGAACACTAGACACTAATTCAGTGTTGTATGTAGGAAAATACCCACTAGATTTACAGCAAAGTTAATTTCATCAGAAAATGCAAAAGTTAGTTCTATGATATTTTAGTGTCTTAATTCTAGTAATTATGCCATGCATGATCCCCAAACAAAAAACAACCCCATTCCTCTCAGCATTATTCCATACAGTGGAATAGTCAATGAACCTAAGTAAACAGATTTCTGGTTTTCTCTGCTATCAGGCCAGATCCAGATGACTCCTTGGTGCCAAATGATCCTCAGAATCTAGTGTGGATTTCTAGAAATTTCATGTGATATACTACTACAATCATTTAAAATAATCTTTAGCAAAATTATACTTGCACATGAGATGAATGTTATTCTTTTGATAGCTTCTGCATTGGGGGGGTCATTTCTCATTTGAATAGGCACAAATGTGAGTCTTTTCACACTTGTGAACATTTCAAGTGTTTCATCAGCTTGACAAATCTTTTCAATTGGTATTCCATCAACTCCAAAAATTTTGTTTTTGCTTTATGACTTCAGTGCAGCTTCAAATTCTTTCTTCAAGAGCGTTGGTACTTAATCATATGCTACCCCTTGAAATGGTTGAATGTTGATCGATTATTCTTGTTACAGTGACTCTGTTTCTCATTTTCATCTTCTTTTGGTGATTCCTGAATCACTCAATATTTGGTCCATGGAATTTTTTGAGATTGCAATTCAATTGCAATACTTGAATCTTTTTCTTCATTTTGTTCAAATTGAGATATGCTGAAAGTGTTCTTTGTGGCTTTCTAACTCCGTGTCCTTGCATATTCCATTATAGCATTCTATTTTGTTAATAGAGACAAAGTCTCTTAATCCAGGTGACAGATGAAGGATAGCTATGGTAGCAGGATCAGGGTTAGTATAAAATTAGTGGTTAGAAATGATATCATTTTTTTCATGGAAATCTTTCATATTAACCCAGACCTGCCATTTCACCAGAATCTGTTCTTAGTATGTTGTATCCAATGATAATATCCCCCCAAAATTATTTACTGAGTGCTCGCTATGTTTCCAGGAACCCTTGTGGCATAGCGGTTATGTGTTGGGCTCCTAACTGCAATTACCAGCAGTTCAAAACCACCAGCCAATCCACAGGAGGAAGATGGAGCTTTCTATTCCCCTTTAAGATTAATCTAAGAAATTCACAGTGAGAATTTTACCCTGGTTTTGCTAGGTTCCAGAAAGTCCCCTAAGCAATCCCAGTGAAAGTGCAAATGAAGAGATATGATGTATATCAACCCTAGAATGAGGGTGAAATTAACATTATTTCCAGATTTGTGGGAAAAATTAAAAAGAAAGCTCTGGCAGCCTTAGTGATCTTGTGGATTTTGCAATGGGCTAGGAAATGAAATGCCAGTATTTGGCACAAACCAGTCACTCCACACTAGAAATATGAGGTAGTCTGCTTGCCTTAAGATTTAGTGTAAAAAACTCTATGAAACAGTTATACAAGGTTTTGTACTGTCACCTTGAGTTGGACTCAAACTTGACAGCAATATGTGTTTTAAATTGCAGGCCTATGATAAGTAGGTTTATTGTGCCAACATAACCAATGAACACATGTGGGATTAATTAAAGGGCAGAGAAAGAAATGACTTGGTGCGTCTTGCCTTTTTTTTTTAATTTTTGGGCATCACTGCCCTGTGGTGGTTGTAGGAGCTACCCAGCGATGCTCCTGAGAGCCTCCGCTGGATTTGAACCGCCAAGCCAACGGGCCACAGTCCCACACTCAATCACTTACACCATCGGGGCTCAGCCCAAGCCTTGCCTTTCTTGTCTCTTGCTCTTTGATGATTTCACCAGTGTGTGGCTGTCTTGCATGTCCTGTGCCTCAATTTGCAAGCTACACTGAGTGTGGGACAACTAACCTGTGGACTGCATTGCTGTAATTTTAGTTTCCTTCAAGAACTGCTTCACCACATTATTTGAGTATACATCTCTTAAGTTATGGACTGTCGATCTCTGTCATCTGGATGACTGTTGGGGACATGCCTTGCTGTTTGCTGCCTGTTGTCAGATAGCCTGAATTGCTCTATAGAAGACTCAGCTGTCTGCTTCTGTGACTTGCACCCAGAGGCCCTCAAGACTTGAAGGACTGCCAGTGTATTAGCTGTCTCACAGAAATGAGTTGCACGCAGACAATTGTACTTCTTTATAGATTAACTGTTTGTGTCATATGCTATATATAAATATGCAAACCTATGAAGAATTATTAGTGTCCTGGTTTGTTTCTCTAGAGAACCCTGTCTAACATAAGGCCTAACTATTGTGTATAGTAATACTGTTTCTCTCCATGATACTTTGAGAAAAATCACATTTTATTCAGTTTTACATCTCCTATAATATACAGAGTAACCTACTGTCATCAAGTTGATTAGGATTCATAGCAACACAATATAGGATTTCCGAGATTATGAATCTCTTCTAGAGCAGACAACCTCATCTTTTTCCCAGAGAGTAACTGGTGGACTTGAACCACGGACCTTGCAGTTACCAGACCAATGCCTAGTCCATAAAGTCACCAGGGCCCCATCATATATAGAACAATGGCCTTTATATAGTATTCAGTCAATATTTATTTTTTTCTGGTTGCATATCAAGATGGTGAGATAATGGAGGAAAAACAAATCTCCCACTTCCAACATGCTAGAAAAGATGATGACTGGAGTCAATGATATAAGATTAAGGAAATTGTGAATTATTGTTCTTCTCATCCAATTTCCCAGCTATCAATAAACAGTAGCTACTTTACCAGTCTTTGCTCAACACAAGTTCTCATAGTACCATGCAATGCTTCTTCATAGCACTTCATAAAGGTGCAATTTGTACAATTTCATATGTGTCCACATTCCCCAAAAGATAATCAGCTACAGGAAAACAGAAACCACGGCTATTTTTTCAAACCTTTTATCCAAAGCAAAGTGTTTGAACAGTTGATATTTATTAATCCTATACAAAAAATTAGCAGTAAGACCATATTTGTGAGTGCTAAAACTCTTCTAAGTACATTATGCATATTAGCTGCTTTAATCTTCATCACAATTCAATTAATGTTAGTATTATTATTCTCATTTAGCTGCCTAGGAAAAAGGGTTACTATTAATTAATAACTGTTTAACTCTTAACTAACTATTCTCATCTTACTGTCTTTAGTCAATTAATGAATAGAATGATGCTATTCATTTTTTAGGGCAGAAGCTATGCCTATAGCATAGCCCCATTCCCACACCCCAATCCCATCACTTTGATCCACGTGTGAATAACAAATCTTTCTCCTGGGTGGAGCAAAGGTACCCAATGTACACAGTCTTCTTATCAAAATTTCCTGAATTTCTTTTCAACCAACCTTTTGCTTTTTCTATATGAGCCCCTCCCCCGAAAAGATCTGATGGGTTTATTGAACCAATTATCATGTTTGTGTAAATTGATAAAAATGTCTTATTCACAATTCTTTGCTTTAGCCTAAGGAGATTTCAATCAACAGATATACATGCCTATGACCAAGTTTACAGGTCATGCTATCTTTTTTAGCATCATAATTACTTATGAGTTTGGTTTTTATTTTCCCTTCACAATATAATGCTTTACCCTTGGATTTCTAATGTTCCACAAATTAATTAACATAATTAATCTGATTGAATAATGCATTTTATTAGATATCAAAATTTTATAATGAGAATGAATCACAGGGTTCATTCGATACAAGTAGAAGTTCAGGTAATTAAAATCTATGACTGCTGCAGTCAGTCAGTCTCAAACTCAAAACCCATACTGGCAAGCATTAGAGTTAAAGCACAATGTGGCATGTTTTGGTCAGTTTGTGAAATTTGTTATTGTGAAACTACATTTTCACATTTATATTATGCAACTTCTTAGAGGAAAAGAGAAGAAAATATTGCAAAACTTAATACTTTTCATTTTTATAAATGTCAGTATTCATCATGATTATCCTGTCCTAATAAGACACTACATTAAAATAAACAAATAAAAAGTTACACATCTTAAGAGTGAAGAGAGATCAGCATTTTAAAATCCACATGAAAGCATGGAGATCATATTTTCCATGAATCTTCATGTTCTCATTCCCTCGCTTCTTGTGGCTAGCTCATAGAAACCGTGGACCAGGGAAGATTTGTTCCCATTTCCTTACAAGGTCTTGTAATCACAGTTCTCTCAACTGCAACTGAATGGTTGGGAGTGGCAAGATGGCAAAATTGGTTTCTCTTAGAAACAATGTGTTTTGTTCTGCGCTCCCCATGTCTTCTTCAGTCCTGTGAGCATATCTTTCAGTCAACTCACCATCAAGGAAAGTAGCATCGTATGATCAAGAAATAGAAACACTGGTTGACTTTTTGAACCATCGGTTATCCGAGATTTTGAAGAGCATACATTTGTCCTGAATATAAGGTCAGTTCAATATAGTCTGGAAGGTTGTTGTAATTCTAAGAATTGTCACTTTAAGTTTTTCAGAGGCATGTTGTTGTTATGAAGTGCCAGTGAATTGGGTCCAATCACAGTCACATGCACAACAGAATAAAATACTATGCATTCCTGCACCGACCTCACAATTTTTCCTATGCCTGAGCCACTGGGTCAACTCATATCCTTCCTTGAGGGTCTTCCTTTTTGCACTGCCCCTCTACTAAGCATGAGGTCTTTCTGAAGGCATTGGTCTCTCTTAATAACATGTCCAAAGACCTGAGATGAAGTCTTGCCACCCTTGCCTCTAAGGATCACTTGGACTACATTTCTTCAAAGATAGACCTGTTTTTTTCCTTTGGATTATCTATGTTACTTTCAAAGTTCTTGTTTAGCGTCACTATTCAAATGTGTCAATCCTTTGGTCTTCCTGAGTCAAAGCATCCCTTCTCTGACAATGCTTTGTTTTCATTAATTAGGTTTTCAGTATCTGACAATGTTTCAAAGCTAGGCATAAGCCTTTCAGTGGGCCTCTGAAATAGGCAGCCAAGCCCTTACTTCTTTGTCCTTTCTTAGTGTGGAAGGTCCACTGAAACCTGCTTATGTTGGGGGGCTGCTTCTGGCAATTGAAAGACCAGTGGGATAGCTTCCAGCAACATAGCAACACACAAGTCACCACAGTATGACAAACTGAAGGACAAGTAGTGACCTCAGAGACAAAAATTTGTTAAATATTGCTACCAGCAATATTTTATAAAGGTTGTACACTTCTTTAGAATACTTGCAGAACTTCTAGGATAATTGGGGATGATATGAGGATGAGGGGCTATTTACTCTGGTGTTATATTTCTAACACTAGTGTGTTCCAGTGTGTTACCCAAAGAGCTTCACATCTTCAAAAGTGTTCATCAAAAATGAAATTAAAATGTAAGAATATATATAATTGTATATTCATCAATGTATACTTTTCTAGACATGAAGTATATGGAGAAAATAATAGAATCAACTACAAAATATTATTTTGTTCATTCCAAAAACCTATCCTACTCCCCACAACTTCTCTGTCAGTTTTACTGTTTTGGCTTCTGTGTTGCTATGAGGCTTGAAATTAGGTCACTGGTATTTCAGAGACACTTAAAGTGAACAGGCTTCAGCGGGACTTCCAGATTAAGAATAGACTATGAAGAAGTTTTCTACTAACATCCTGTGATGTGCAGATGACGTAACCTTGCTTGCTGAAACTGAAGAGGTCTTGAAGTACTTTCTGAGGAAGATTAAGGATGGCTTATTACTGAATATAAAAAAAGACTAAGATTCTCACAACTGGATGAATAGATAGCATCGTGACAAATGGGGAAATGATTGAAGTTGTCAAGAATTCCATCTTGTGTGGGGGCAATCAATGCTCATGGAGCAGCAGCAATGAGATCAAGCAGTGCCTAGCAAGAGGCAAATCTCCTGCATATGATCTTGTTGGAGTGTTGAAACGCAGAGGCGATGCTGTGAGGACCAAGTTATGACTGACACAAACCATAATATTTTCATTCATCTCCTATGCATGTGAGAATTGGACGCTGGATAAGAAGATCAACAAAAATTGATGCATCTGAATTATAGTACAGTGGAAAATATTGAACCACCATGGACTGCCAAAAGAACAAATAAATGTGTCTTGAAAGAAGCAGAATTAAAAATATTCCTTAGTGTCAAGGATGGTATGACTTTCTGTTACATACTTTGGAGAGGTCCGTCTCTGGAGAATTTCATCACGGTTGGTTAAGTATCATGGCAGCAAAAAAGAAAGGCCCTCGACTGGCAGTGGTTGCAACAATGAGCTCAAACATAAAGACAAGTGTTAGGATGGCATAGAACCAGGCATTGTTTGGGTCTTTTGTGCATAGGGTTGATATGAGCCGGACACACTGGATATCACCAATCCTAACCAAATGATCACAATATGGCACTTGCTACATGTTTAAGAGGATCAAATACTGAAAACCACTTGAATGATGAACGTGTACTTTTATAGATCAATGTGTAACACCTCCCCAATATATATATTTTAAATCATCATCCTACTTGGATCCGTGGATGGCACCTTCCCATTTGTGAACAGAGTTTTCTTTTCTCTGTGAATGTGGCCATGTCAGGGTGGGGTGTATCTCAAAACAAGCATGTCTACGATCTCCAGATGAGGCGGCAAAGATCATGCTGCTCCACCTGAGAACCTCCAAGGATCCCGGAGAGCAAGGAGCTCCAAATGAGTGGTGTGGAGAACAAGTGCCCAGAGCCCGCAGAGAGAGAAAACCTTCGCCTGGAGTGGAAACCTTGAACCTGGACTTCTAGTCTCCCAAGCTGGGAGTAAAACAGACATGATTAGACAGAAATCAGGAGTCTTCCTCAAAAAAACAGAAAATCCTTGTTGAGTTACCATTACTATATATTGGAACAATCCTTTGAGACAGAGATGGCGAGAATTCATCTCATGTCCTTTGCAGATATTTTGAGGAGGGACCAGTCCCTAGAGGATATCTTTCTTGCTAAAATAGGGGGTCAGTGAAAGGAGGGAGGCTTTGATAAGGTGGACTGACACAATGGGCTCACACATAACACTTGTGAGAACAGTCCAGGACCAGGGTTTCAATCTGTTGTACATAGGGTCATTAGGAGTCAAGACCAACTTGATGACTCTAGCAGCAAGAAGACTATTTAGAGTCACCATGAGTATATACATTATAGATAGAGATATGAAGAGAGATGTTAAGGTGTCTGACAAAGAAGGAATACTCTTGATAAGAAGGATTGTCACAAGGCCTACACCAAAGGGCTACAACTTAATCATTGTGAACATCACGTATGACTGCATAGCGTTTTGTTCTGTGCTACATACCTGACTATGAGGCAGAACTGGCTTAACACTTCGTAACAACAACATATATAGATATCATTATGCAAAAGTACAGCTAACCTAAGTCATTCCAAATGAATTTAAGGGAACTAATACAAGAGAAATACCTTGCTCAATATGTTGCATTACTTTATTTGAAAGTCTTTAAATGAAATTAAATAATGTTCCTTGTATCCATAAGGACCTCTTTAAAATTGACGTGCTGAGTCCCAGAGGAAACAAAAACTTTGACTGATGCTGAACAAAGCCATTACCATTGAGTGTGATGAATTATTTTATTGGTACTAAATTGTAAATTGTTTCTTCAATCCTTAAAAAGTCAATTATTAAGGCTCTACAAGGAGGAAAAGAAAGTCTTTCCAAGACTGCAATAAATTATTGTGCTTTTCAAATACAGTTACCTGCTAAACATAGAATAATTAATTCCTCATTCATCACTTTTTCATGCTCTCTCTCTCTCTTTCTCTCTCTCTGTCTATCTCTCTCTTACCACTCAGACATATAAAAAAGTCAAGAATATTTCAAAGCTACTAATTACAGGAAAGAAGTACCCATTCAAAGCACATTAGATAATGCCTGTGGAATAAAGACATGCCAACTCTATTTACACAAAAATAAGATTTTGAAAGTTGAAGCAGAATTTTGTGGAATGTGAACTTTAAGTCAATTCGAATTTCTGTTGTGATAATTTCATGGGAATTCAACATAATGAGGGTTGTACCTAATTTATTTGATGGATGTCACACTCATATTGACTTTTATTCATTTCTTAGGTTTTAGGAAAAGTAAGGTCCCCTAACAAATTTTTTGAACATTGAATTAACCTGGATTTATATTGTCAATAGCTTCCTACAGGTAGCAAAGTTCATAATAAATCCATAGATTGATTAAAACCTCTATTGTGCATTCTGCACAATATACCAAGTAGAAAACTGATGACCTCACAAGATCAACGTGAGTAATAAGTCTTGATTACATCATGTCTAGATGCAGAAGAATGTGGGGCCACACCAGCGATAAGATCAGTAGACAGTGTTACTGCAATCCAGGCCTATAATTAGCACTTGACCATTTGCTACTCAGCTTTCCGTATTCAAACGAAATTAGCTAGACATGTTCTCTTATAAACTGTTTTGGTCTCTTACAACTCCCCATCTCTCTAATTGTAGATGATGGTAGGATGGATGTCCACCTCTCTCACATTTAAAAATACCAAAATGGATCTGCTAACTCATATTCACTCAAGACTGGAAGTAGAGCAAGATGGAGGCACTAGTGTATTTCCCCAGCCAGTGTCCCAGTGAAGGAAAAATCAAAACGAACACAGTCAGAGATCCAGGAACTTTGAACCATTATCGATGTTGAGGAAAGTAGAAGCCCGGAGAGGGGGACTGGACCAACACAGCTTGAAAGAAGCTACCTGCAAATATCAGAAGGGCTTGCTTAGCACAGCCAATTTAGCAGGATTCCAGGTAATATTCCCAAGAGGGCACACCAGAAAAGGAGCTATCTGAGGAAGCTGCACCCCAAGTTTCTTTAAGGGTAGCATACAGTGACGTAAGTATTCTCAGGCTGCATGATTAGAAGGACTGCAGTGAAACCAAGGTACTGCAACTGAGTTTGTTGCATCTCACTGAGGCCCTGGGCAGAGAGGCACTAGAAGAGAGAGGAGCAGCATAGCCCTCAGTGGAAGGAACTACTTCCCACAGATAGGGAAAAGGAAGCAGTAGGGAAGGATCCAAAGTGACGCAAAGCAGGACTCACTACTTAAATAGCACAGAAGTGCCTTGAAGAGACAAATTGAGCCCCCACCGTTGTCACAGGACAATTGGGTTTCATCAATTACACCAAAGACTACAAACAGCTAATCTCCCTCATTCCAAGCATGTATATTGAATTCTAGAACTGTGGCATGCAAAACTGGAGAATAGCACTTGGAGGTGGGGCATGGGTAAAGGGTTGGGGGCTGGGAGCTGGAGGGGTGAGTTGAAACGCCTTAGGAAAGGAGTGCCCTCTAGCGGCAAGTAGAGACCTCTACCAACTGCAGTGCCACTGGACCACGTATGACCATAGTAAGCCCGTGAAGCTGAGTGTAGTCGCCCTTCGGATTTCCCAGGACTGTGTCTTTATCCAGGTGAGTTACTGCATCTTTATTCCATAGAGTGGCTGACTGGTGTGGGGCCTGGCCTTTCTATTGGCATCCAGGCACTTGGTCTTATTCCACAAGGCATCCAACTAGAAAAATTCCTGACAAAATCATAATACACAGCATAAAACTAAAATCACATATACATGCAAATAGCAAAAGAGTCCAAGATCAACCACAACCAAAAAAACTGAATTTGAAAATGAAAATTTCAGAGCAGCAAATTTAGTTTGATGGTGAATTTTCTCAGTGATTTCAAATGTCTTCAATCAAATTATTTTCTTCTTGTCCATGAAATTTCAGTTGCAATATAAAAACTTAGACAAAGGGAACAGAACTGGCTATGGATATATATATATATATACATATATATATATATATCTTATCATGTGCCAGAAACATAACACTTATGTTCTTATGTTTAGTCATTCTCTATACATATATAAAACACTGCCAGCTTTCACTGTCACACATATCAGAGAACTCAAACATTCATATTTTTATATTTAATAGAAGCAATCACTTGTTCATTGGAATAGGACAAATAGTGCATTCATTAGGGAGTTTCAAAAAGTTCATGTACAAAAGGAATTAAAAAATAATGTTTCTGTAAAATTTCTGAAGCCCTTGAGAATCATTCAAATTCACTATAAGAATTGATACAACTGTCCACAACTTGATCAGGATATTGTTTCAAGGCTTGAAGTAAAGGTTTCAAAAGCAATTTAAGGCCAAAGAGTATGTCATCTCGAAGCCAACTCATACACAGGGAAAAAGTAAAATAAATGTGTACAATACAAGGAGCAGAGATTTACCAGGGCTAGGTGTATAGACAGAGAAGAACCACGGGCGATGAGCTCACTTGTAGTTGCTTTTCACGCAAGATGGTTTGTACTAGATGCATCTTGGGCCAGAGGGTGAACATGCAGAAACGGGTTGTTGAGGGAAAGAGATCGAAAAGTGGAGACAATTATTAAGAACAGGCAAAATAGGAAAAGCAATCCAAAATAGGAGCGCTAAGGCCTGATGCTGAGTCTCAAATGTGGTTAGTTCCACCGAAAGAAATGGGCCAAATTCTCAAGTTTCAAGTGGAAGGATGCTCAATATCACAGCGGAACTACCTGTAAGGTGGAGTAGTTTTCTGCAATTTATGTTTTCTGGGGAGATGAAAATGATAGTTTAGAGTCTGCCAGGAGAGAGAGTCCAGTTACCATACCGGGCTTTCATTGCAAAGATCTGAAGGTCTCATGCTGGACCCAGTGGCAAACCAGAAGTCGACCAGTTCTTACCAAACGCTCACGGAAGCTCCTCCTGCAATGCACCACTATCTGTATGAACCGTCACAGACCGGCGCCATCTGCAGAATAGAGGAAACTGGGAAGAAACATCACTGGGAGTTCCTATTTTACAGGACTCCCTGGCCTATGCCCAAGTTCTATTCCAAAATCTCTGTTGTAAATTATTCCCGATTTAAGTCCAATAGCTCCATTTAAGTTTTTGTTAATAATGCTGTTTATTTTAGGTAATATTGCCTCTTATCAGTGTGTTTTGTGAGTATAAGACTTATTTGTCTTTGTGGTTGATTAATAACATAATATCAGCAAGTCTGAGTTGAAATGTTGTGGCTAGTAGCTAAAGGTGTACTATACACTATTTAAGTATGTCTATAGCAATTAATTTATTTCTATGCATAAGCCACAAAATAAAGAGTAAAAATATTGAAAATTCCGTTTGCCATACCTCACATGGATTGACACAGTGGCTGCAAAAATGGTCTCAGCATAAAACCCACTAGGAGGTTGGCCCCGAATGGGGTAGTGTTTCATTGGGTTGAGCAAAGGGTCTCTGTGAGTCAGAACAGACAGGAGAGCCACTAATAGCAACCCATGAAAAAGTAATAGTATATTCTAAAACTACAGAATAAAGGAATAGAAATTGTGACTCAGTAGGTGGATTTCACCACAGTTTATATATAATAAAATAACTAATTTCGAAACTGGAAGACAAGTTAGTGCACACCATTCAGGGTGCGGCCCAAAGAAGAGAGAAAAATCAAAACACAATTTTGAATTGCAAAGGTTAGTTGCTGTGAGGGACCTTAGACTCAGTCCTGACTCACAGCAACATGAGGCAGAACAGAAGGCAATACTGCTGCACCCTGCGCCGTCCTGACAGTCATGTCCATGGTCGAGCCCTTTGTTGCAGCCTCTGCGTCAACCCGTCTCAATGAGGATCTGGCTCCTTTTCAAATAGAAAGTACAAAACGAAAATTTTATCAGTGGACATAAAGTTCAACGCGATGAAAGTAAAAACAGGAAATCTTAAAGGGAGTGGAAGTTAAGGGAAAATGTGTTTTTAAAGGAACAAAATATGATTGAGGTCTAACTTATTCATAAGCCTTCTACAGTCAGAAGACAATGGAAAATGTTTCTTGAGTGACTGAAGCAAATACTGTCAACATAGAATTCAATATGCAGCTTTCCAGAGAGCACACATACTAATTACAGCAAACTAGGAACTGAGCAGAATTCTCAGCAGCAGATATCCAAAATGTTCTTAGGGGCAGAATGAAAATTATCTAAGACATTCACATTAGAATGTAGGAAGGAATTAAAACCAAGAAGATTAAAATAAATGAATAACTTTGAAACTAAGTAAAATATTGTGATTTTTAATATGCTTCAATAAAAAATGTGATAACAAGGCAAAAGTCATGCAACCTCTGGAATGTTGTCCAGGGTAGCATTTTATATGATTGTGTACATAATAATAAGATCAAAGACATCACTGTGGATTACACTTGAAAATAAATTTTTAAAATCCTCAAAATTAAACCCATATACAACATCATGGAATTGAAATTATCAAGGAATTTACTTTTCTTAGATCCACAATAAAAACCTCAAAACAGGAGCCAAGAAATCAAACTCCACATTGCACTGGAGAAATCTGTGGCACCAGCCCTCTTTAAACAGCAAAGATTCAATTTTGATGCTTAAGATGTGCTTGCCCCAGATCCCGGTATTTTTATTTGCAAACTACACATATGGGGGAGGAGCCCTGATGGAGTAGTGATTATAAGTTGGGCTGCCAACTTCCAGGCTAGTAGCTTGAAACCACCAGTGGAAGGTTGAAGCTCTCTACACCCGTAAAGAACTATAATCTGAGAAACTCACAGGGGAAGTTCTACTATGTCTTACAGTGTCACTATCAGTTTACATCAACTTGATGTCAGTGAAATTGACTTTGTTTTTAATGTTTGTTTTGTTTTGGTTTGGTTTGGTTTACTTGTGTGTGAAGTTGGAAAATGAATAAGGGAGACTGCAGAACTAACGTCTTTATCTTGTGATGTATGTGAAAAATGGGAAATATCCCCTGGACAGCCAGAAGAAGAAGCAAATGTGTCTTGGAAGAAGTACTGCCTAGAATATTTGTTAGAAATGAGGAATGTGAGACTTCATCTCGCATATTTTAATCAAATAATTAGGAGAGACCAGTCCCTACTAAGGAGATTCAGGTTTCTTAAAGTAGATGGTCAGTAAGAAATCTCTAAAGGAGATCAAACACCAAACTCCAAACTCACTGCGATGGAGTGCCTGCTGACCCAGAGAGAGCCCCTGTGGGTTTCTGAGACTGTCACTGTTACAGGAGTAGAAGCCCAGTCTGTCCCCAGCACAGAACCTGGTCTTATCCAACTGCTGGCCATGCACATTGTTGCCCAACACATAAGCACTACACTATCAGGGCTCCTCCTTCGAGAGACAGAAGAATAACATGGTTGAAAATCTGCAAGCAAATATACCAACAATTGTGATGGTGGCCCAGGATCAGGAAGTGTTTTGAACTGCTGTACAACAAACCACTTTGAGTTTGAATAAGCTCAGAGGTATCAATAAATTTTAAAATTGTTGAAGGAGGGGGATATTCAAAAAGTGCTTTTAGTTAAACTTTAATCAGTCAAAATTCATGTTGTGATATCTAGAGGATGCCTATGAGGGAGACTCCACCAAATTTGATGAAAATGCAGTGAAAAACAATGCAGTTTTTCCACAAACATGTTGAAGCCCCCTTACATGTTTTAAAATATAAAGCAAGGCAGAAAATGTATGCCTATGTGTTTTTTTTGTGCATGTAATAGAAAAAAGTGATTAGTCCAAAAGAAGCCAAGATATTAAACAGGTTAAAAAGAAAAAAAAAAACATGAGAATATACACTAAAACCAAACCATATCAGTAATAACAATAAATACATGAAGCACAAATGCGTACAGTTTTATGGAATGCAAATGTAAGTGTCAGACAGAATAACATCTATATTATTAGCTTGTATTTTAATATTATTAATAAGTAACACATTAAAATACTTTTATTGGGGCTCTTCCATATCTCAACACAATCCAGTGTGTCAAGCATATTTGCACATATGCTGCCACCATCATTTTCAAAGCATATCTTCCCACCAGAGTCCCTGATAACAGCTACTCTTTTCTTCCTCTTCCCTCCCCCGCCTGCACACACTCACAATTGATAAGTTATAGATTATTTTTACCTTATCTTACATCATCCTCCATTGCCCCTCATCTACATTTCCATTATTCATTCCCCTGGCGAGGGGTTTCTAGAATGATCTTTGTAATCAATTCTCTGTTTCTCCCTCCACCATCCATTAATCCTACTAGTATCTCTAGTCATATGTACATGTCTGTATTTAAGCCTCCATAAATATATTTTGCCTCCTGGTTCATTCCTTTATTTCCTTTTTCTTTTCCCCTTTACCACCATCATGTAATTCCTCACTGCTATATTGTCCTTGATTAAGCCCCACTAGGCATCATACAATCTCCCTTCCATTGTTTATAGTTCACTGGTTGTTCCCTAGTCTCTGGGTTGGTTACCATCCTTCCCTCCTCCTTCCTTTCTCCATCTCTCCTTCTCCTGTATCCTCCCAGAATCATTGGTCCCACTCTTCATCTTTGATTTATCTATCCTGCCTGTCTTATATAGAGATAATCCGATACGTTAATATGTGCAAAAACTTGGCAAAGCCAAATAAAACAACAAAGGAAGTCAAAACCAACAAAACAATAATAACAAAAAACAAAAACAAAATAACAATAACAAAAAGAAAGCCACTGACAAAAACGGAAAAGCCTAGAAATAGTTTAAGGTCTGTTTGTTGGCCTTTCCGTGTTTTCCAGTTGAATCTGATGGAGTGCCACACTGTCTCCAAAGTCTATTTTTGGTATTCTGACGATATTTCATTATTCTGCTTCCTCTGCTGCTTTCCTGCGTGCCCTCCCTGCCTCGCCCAGACCATGGAGCCAGACCATGCAGTATTCCCACACTGTGTTTCCAGTGTGATTCCCCGCAGTGCCATGGTTCAGTGAGGGGTGCCATGTCTTGTGGTGGTCCTCCTGTGAAGTCTGCTTTGAGCAGGAACATCATCCTCACAGCTTGGTAGGCCAGGGTGTCCTCTCTTCCCTGTCCATCCCTTTGCATTTCTCCAGTGAGCTCTAATTCGATACACCCCTCTCCTCAAGCTATGGTTCCAGTGCTGTCCTCTGAAGCGCATTCCTCTGAGGAGCAGGGTGGGGGTGTGTCCACACAGTTTGTGTTGGGGCAGGCCCCACAGGTCTCTCTATTGGTTCCATGGTACATGCCGATATGTTGTATTCATGTCTTGGAGTATCTGGTCTCTCTCTCCCTCTCCTGTGGAGATATAAACAATACCCTGCTCTTGGGTGGATTAGTGCCCTACTTCCAGCCTACCCATGTCTATTTTTCCCCTTTTTCTTTCTGCTACCTTATGTATCCCTGGGTTGGGTTTAGTTCCTCCATAGTTGCAAACAAGTAACACAGTCTTAAACACAAAAATGTTGAAACCAAACATAAGAAATATTCCCCATGACAACAAATATTTCCCATGAAAACACTGGGCCAATAAAAACTGGTACATCATTATGAAAATAAAAATAAATATTAAGACAATAATAAAACAAATAAAGGATATTTTATTATAAGACATGTTTCATTTAATCGGAAAGGTAGCATATTTTCAAATCTGTATATACCCAATGAGAAAGCTTAAATATGGCTATAGTAAAAGTAGAAATACGTACATCCACAATATAGCGGCAGCCATTAAAACATCTGTAAATTTGTAATGGAGCAGACAAAAATTTATATAAATTTGGACATTTCAAAACACAAATTAACAATCCGCACCTTCCTATCCATACAAAACCTAAATAACAACAGCCCAAAATATACAAAAGTATAAAACCTCTTTGTAAGTGCATATGGAATATTTGCCAAAATTGACAAGATGCTGAGTCATGAAGCTAGACTAAACAAATTTTAAAGGACTAAATTAATATAGAGTTTCTTTTCTGACCTTAGCAAAATTCAACTAAAAATCAATAACAAGAAGCCAACCAGATAATTCCTGTTTGGAAATTAAACATTGCACTTATGAATATATTCATAACCTAAATCACCAAGGAAATGTAAAAATATAAAAATGTAAATGAGAAATAATAAAATAAGGGCCATGGTGGCATTATCAGGTAAGTATTGGAATGCTAACCACCTGGTTGGCAATTTAAAACCAGCAACCACTCCAGTGTAGAAAAGTGAGGCTATGTGCTTGCATATAGCGTTTCCATCAGTTGCACTTGACTAGATGGCAGGAAGTTTGGTTCTGGATTGGGTTTGCTAACAAAATGCAACACAGCAACTACTTATGCTAATATGAGTCACTAGACCTAGGTGAACAGAAGTCTAGTCTCAGAAAGATCAATTGGCATAACATAGTTCACAGTGACAGGGATGACGCCTCCCATGGATCCCACAGTCCAGGGATGTAACCAGCTTTGCCATCAGACAGAGCCCATTGCAAAGTGGATCATGGCAGATGCAGTTAAGTTAAAATGTAACACCCTATCCACGTCAAAATTGTTCCATTTGCTAATATTTTCTGCTTTCTTGCCAATTGCGTATGGTCATGGTTGTTGGGGTTTTTATTTATTTCTTGTTTTATGTTGTATGTTTTTTTTTTCTGTAAAAGAATAGGGAAATAGTCAGAACTGGATTAGTAATTACTTAGGAATATGGTTCATAGAGACCCTGTAGCACAGGGTCAAACCGCCCCTGTGAGTTTCTGAAACTGCATCTTTATACAGGAGGAGAAAGCCTTGCTCCCGCCTGCAGTGACTAGTGGTTTTGAACTGCTGAGGCCAGGGTCGCTATGGATAGGAATTGCCTGGAGGGCAGTGAGTTTTAGGGTGAGGGACGTGACAGACGAGGTTGGTAAAATTGGGGAAAGGGGGTGGATGGGGAGCTGACAGTAATCATCCTTATAAAGAAGAAAATGCTCTAAAATTGATTATGGTGATGGTTGCACAACTCTTCCTAATAGGACTAAACTGAAACTGAAATACTGTGTCTATCTGGAGAGAGAATGTGTTGACAAACAAAAGTCACATTTTGATATTTTTGTTTAATAAAGGTTCCTGCCATTTCATAGCAAAAATAAATAAGTTAATGTTACCTATAAGAAAAAATACATAGGTTAAGGTAGATCAAAATACTCCAAATAAATTGGACAGTAATGGCAGGACTTATTCAAGTACTATAAGCGTGCCTGACTATCTGAAAAATCAATATAATGATACGCTCACATAACATCAAACATGGAGTTTGAATACTGTGATAAAATATGATCTTTTCACTGAAGGACAGTATAAATCAGTGGTTCTCCACCTGCGGATCACAACCCCTTTGAGAGTTGAATGACCTTTTGACAGGGGTTAACTGATTCATAACAGCAGCAAAATGACAGTGATGAAGTAGCAAGAAAAATAATTTTATAATTGGGGGCAGGTTCAGCACAACACGAGGAACTGTATTAAAGGGTCATGGCATTAGGAATGTTGAGAACTGCTGGTATAAATTAATCAGATAGGTAAACTGGCAGAAAGACTAACAAGTGACTACAGAGAAAATTGATACCTGAGGTGAACAACTGGGCAAAGAGGGAACTAGTGTTAATACATACTAGTAGGATCAATGAACAAGTCGCGTGTTTTTTTCTGAAATATGATTCCAAATGATTTATCTCTTAGTTTGCATCCTGAAGTTAGAGAATCTATGCAGAAACAATGACTCCGGAGAAACACTAGCTGACCTTTAACAAGTTTAAAATCAGCTCAACCACTTTGATTTTAAGCCTCTCCGTTAAATTTTTTGAAGACTTATCTCCTACCAGAAATTGGAAAAGGGGATATAAAATCTCAATAAAGGAGAATTAATCCTGGTTTCAGACAAGCTTACTGATAGAAATGGCAGGTGATGCATAAAACACAATTGATAATACTCAAAGAGGAGATATAGAAAACACCAACTCACTAAGATCATGATACATCTTTATAAAAGATATTTTGAAGGAGCTATTATTTAAGAGAAAAAATCCAGAAAGAAATACATATACACTAATCTTGTAGTCAGAATATATCATTAGGAAAAAAATAAATAGAGACTTCAAGATAAAATTCTATTGAAAAGGAAACCTCATTTTGGCTGATTTAAGACTTCAGTTCTAGACAACAAACTTAATTTTTGAAAAAGAAATAGACATAAACGGAACAAACTACTTATTCTATGTAAATGACAAATCTATTCCATAAAATTTTTATTAAATGTATGCATGTTTACACAAAATTTGCAAACACATCCTTAGACATAATTTCCACCTTACTCAGATATTAGTGGAGCTAAGCACAACAGTCATGTCAAGTTTTCATTGCTAAAGTGAAGGAAAAATATGTGTTTCTCCAGCAACATTTTAAGAAAGTCACATACCACACATACTGTGACAGGTAACATATTGAATTTCAAGAGCTGATAGGAAGAATCAAGATAAAACATACTTTTGTAAGCAGGGTTTGTTTATTTCCTATTTTTTATATCTGGTTGAAACTGTCAAATCCTTTTAGTAGATAATAATGGACACTTTGATGCTTTAACCGATGCTAAAATCTAGGTCCCACTGATAGGAAACCCCCTTTGCCTGAGGACTTGTCCACATATCTATTCCAGTGGCCTGCAAATGATCATTGGACAGAACTGACTTCATTGCATGTGCACATCAGCTACAAGTCAACATCGAGCCCCTGAATATATGCATATATGTTGGCTTAGCTGCGTTCAGAGCACTGGTGATGCAGTGGGTTATATGCACTGTATGCTGTTAACCACAAGGTCATTGATTCAAACTCTCCAGTTGCTACAGGATGAAACTGAGGCAGCCTGTTCCAAGAAAGGTTTGTGTTTCAGAAAGCCCCAGAACAGTTCGACATTCCATTATAGGATCACCATTACCTGTTAGGTGCTGTCTGGTTGGTTCCAATTCTTAGCGACCTTATGCACAGCAGTACAATACACTGTCTGGTCCTCTGCTAGCCTCACAATTCTCATGTTTGAACCCAATGTTGCCACTGTGCCAGCCTCTCTCCTTCATCATTGTCTTTTTTTTTTTCTGGCCTTCCACCTTGCCAAACATAATGTTCCGTTTTAGGGACTAGTCTCTTCTGATACCTTGTCCAAAGATGTGAGAGAAGAGTCTTATCATCCTCCCTTCCAAAGCACACTCTGATTGTCCTTTGAGTCAGGATCAATTTGACAGTAGTGCTTTTTAATGTGTCTGTTTGTGTTCAGCTCACTAAATCTATGTTTGTACTATTTATGTTATGTACTGGGCTAAGCACTGAGACTATGCAAATGAATAAGACATATTTGCTGCCCTCACATTTTCACAGTGTAGCACAGAAGATAAATGCAAATAAAGCATACTACAGATCGAGATCTACATCTATCATGTGTCTATAGATAATGTAGTGTATGGATAATACTGTCACATGGGTCTAAAAAATCAGAGAGCAATCAGTGCTATTTATTATATTTTACAGTTAGATGGTGAGTGGTGACCTCAATGAAATAGGTTTCCTCCATGCAGGAAAGAGTCATAGTATAATTGATGCGGATAATGGAGAAATCACAGGGAATCCCAAGTGAAGCTGCGTAGTTTCTTATGTTGCAGTGTGAGTATGTGTGTGTCAGATGGCTACGTACATAAATTTGGTGAAAAAGAGTGAATAGGAAAAAGGAAGTTGAAGACAAGGTGAAAAGGGGGATAAGAAAAAGTCTCTAAGGGAAATAGGAATGATTTGGACAAAAGGTCACCTAGAAATGTTTCCCTCTATAAAGCTATTGGACTTTAGAATAGGGTGTTTCTTCCTTTACTTAGAGTGTTTCCTTTTGATTTTTTTCCTGCTAAATAAGTTACTTCGCGCCTGTACTATTTCCTGCAAAGAGCTTTGCTGCTATCCCCAGGTAGAAAACCTTGCCTCTCAATTGTGACTCCCTCAGTATGAACGTGAGCATAATACCACTCTTTGGCTCTTGCTTGCTCACTTCTGTGCCACTCCCCAAAGTTCATAGCATATAGGTGTGAGCCCCAGGAAAAATAGCTTCACTTCTCTCTATATATATCACGAGAACTTAGCACAACGCTCATGTCAAGACCTGCATTCGGTTAAAATTTCATGACTATATGAGCAAGTGACTGTCTGTAGACATCTGTTAGTTTCGTCGTAGAGAAGCTGCTCTGAGGATTGAAGGAGAGAGGCATTAGACAGTGGGTCAACGCTCTAAGCTTTGAAACATAGACCAGCTCAGCTATGTGTCACACACTGGACTAGTACTCCAGGGTTCATAGACCTTGAATCCCGAATGATCTTTCACAGAGCACCAAGCAGTTTACTGACTGTGGCACCGGGGCTCTCAGATATGGGAGGCGAACAACAAATGAATGCTAAATGTGTAGTCTGACAGATGAAGCTGCCAGTAATGAGGAGAACCAAAGCAGACAGGCTAGGAAGTGCTGGGGAAGTTGCTAAATTTAATGAGGATGGTTATGAGAAGGCTCTCTCATAGGTGGTATGTGGTCCCAGATTTAAAGAAACTAAGGGAGTGTGTCATCCTGAAATGCTAGACTGTGGAAACAGCCAAGTTGCAAGTTTGTGCGATCAGAATGTGCTTGTTGGTGTTAGGTTCCACTGAGTCATCCCCAAACCACAGTGATCCTATGCACAACGGGAGAAGACACGGCCTGGTCCTGTGCCATCCACACAATCGTTCCAATGCCTGAGCCCATCGGCGCAGCTGCTGTGTCTATTCAACTAGTCAAAGCCATTCTCTTTTTCACTGCCCTGCCTCGTTAACAAACATGATGTCTCTCTACAGAAATTGGGCCTTTACTTCTTCCAAAATAGATTGGTTTGAGTATTCGCTTCCAGAACCACAGTTCAAATGCATCAATTCTTCAGTCTTTCTTATCCAATGTTCTACTTTCACATGCATATGATGCAATGCAGGTTGGGTCAGGCATACCTTACTCCTCAAAGTGTTTTCCTACAGCAGATTTACCTAATACAATAGACTTTTGATCTCCTGATTGCTCCTTCCATAAGCATTAATGTGGATTCAAGACAATATCCTTGACTACTTCAAACTCTTCTCCGTTTATCATGATGCCCCCTATTGGTCAAGTTGAGGATTTGGGTTTACCTTACATTGAGCTGTAATCCATACTAAAGGCCAGAATCCTTGATCTTTATCAGCAAGTGCTTCATTTATGCATCACTTGCACAAAGCAAGGTTGTATCATCTGTATACGGACTTTTTGTATAACAACTTTCCTTCCAATGCTGACGCTGCACACATTTTAATACAAACCAGCTTCATACAGATTGACCAAGTATGGTGAGAGGATACAACCTTTACTTACTCAGACCTTTCCTGATTCTAAACTAAACACTATTCCCTTGTTCCGGTTGCACAATTCAATCTTGATCAATGGAAAAATTCTAAATGAGCACAGTAAGGGGTTGCAGAAGATATATTCTCACAGTTTCTTATGGTCCACAAAGTCACACAAATAAATATTTTTTCTTGTATCTCTGCTTTAAGCTACAAGCCATTTGATATCAGACTAACACTTGTTCCAAGTCCCCCTCAGAATCCAACCAAGCTTCTTGCTGTACCCTGCTAATGTATTTCTTCAACTGACACTGGTTGATCTTAAGCAAAACCAAAAAATATATGTGATGTCAATGATATTGTCTTATAATTTGAGCATTTTTTGGTTCATTTTTCTTTGGAATGGGCATACAATATGTATCTCATCCATTCAGTTGGCCAAGTAGCAGTTTTCCAAATTTCCTGGCATAGATGAGTGAGTGCTTCCAGTGCTTCTTCGGCTTGCTGAAACGTTTCAATAGGAAAACAATGAACAAACAAAGAAATATCATTTACCTACCAACTCAGTTCATTTAAAATAGATCTTCATATCACATCTACTAGCTTTTTAAAATTCAGGTAAATTATCATGATAAAAAAGGACCAATTTAAAATGGACAACTCAGTGGGATTTAGCACATCTACAATATTGTCAACTGTCACCTCTACCAGTGTGGAACACTGTCTTCACTTTCAAAGGAATCCCAAACCCATTAAGCAGTCACTGACCATTCTTCACCTCACCCTCCAAGTCAGGTCCTAGCAACCACCAATCTTGCTTTCTATTTTCATGGAGGTACATATTCTAGACAGTTCACATGAATAAAGCCATACAAAGTGTGGTCCTCTGTGACTGGCTTCTAGAAATGAGCATCTTCATTTTGAGGTTGATCCAAGTTGTAGCATGTATCAGAACTTCATAACTTTCTATGGCTTATTCATTGTGTGGTTACATCATATTTTCATTAGCCAAATATGT
The DNA here is from genome assembly GCA_004026705.1 of Nesogale talazaci. NCBI lineage: Eukaryota > Metazoa > Chordata > Mammalia > Afrosoricida > Tenrecidae > Nesogale > Nesogale talazaci. The sequence continues at coordinate 54,100 of PVJH01002281.1, forward strand.
GTTGGTACACAGGTGGGTAATTTTTGTCTTCTGGCTTTTGTTAATGTTTATCATGAATAAAGGTATATAAAATATTTGTTTAAACAAAAAACAAGAGCAACAAGAAATAAATTGTCATATTTTAAGTCTTTGGTACAGATACTTGAGTGAAATTCCTGGGCCACATGGTAATATTTTGTTCAACTCTTTTCAGCACATTGTCTTATTTTTGAGACTTTACAAATCAGCAACATGAAGCATGGGGGTGCAACTCGTTTTCTATATTCCATTAAACACAAATTTAAAACCCAATTTGATAGTAATTTGAGATAATTTATTTAATGTTCCAATGAAAAAATATATTTCCTATAATGGCAGTACTTGGCATGCTTTTTGCAGGGGTTGAACCATAAATGACCTATCTGACTTACTAAACTCATTTCTGTTGTTCGTTGTCATAGTTGGTTCAGACTCAAGAGTGATCATATGCACAAAAGAGGAGCACACTTCCTGCTCTTGTACCATCCTCATAATGGTTTTTATCATAACTACTGTGTCAATCCAGCCCCTTGGTGATCTTGCTCTCTTTTGCTGACCTATTTAACAAAGCATAGTTGCCTTCTGCAAAGACAGGCCCCTCTTCATGCCATGCCGAAAGGACATAAGACTCTCTCATCATTCTCGCATCTAAGGAGCATTCTGGCTGTATTTCCTCTGAAACAGATTTGTTGATTCTTCTTGCAATTCACAGTATTTCCAATATTTTCACTAAGATCATACTTCAAATGCATGGATACTTCTGTACTCTTACATCCCACATGCCTGTAGCTTAGTCCTCACAGTAACATTCAGAATCTTTGACAGTGTAAGCAGCATTTATACCATATAATTGAATTCAATTAGCTGACTTGTGTTCTTTCATTCGTTCATACTTTTATTTTAAAATATTCATTAATATTGTATTCAATGTTTTGGAAATATATCCACTTATTGCCTATCTTGTTATTCAACATTTCACATGAAAAATAGTAGAAAGTATATATGAATTGACTTTTATGCATCGATGCTATGGAACTCACATTTAGTCAGCACCAAGGTGCAAAGCAAGGGAAATATATGGTAATTAAAGCTATGTTTCTACTTGGCTGGGAATGATTCTCAGTGATTTGGGGATTACATCGTGATAGAATTTTGCAGTTAAGAAATTATATAATTTGACTGTTATGTAATGTTGAAATTTGGTAGTTATGTAATGATGTGGTTTAGTGCTTATATAATTACATAGTCATTGCACAATGTTAATCTGAAATGATCATCTCTATTCTTGAATAAACCTGATTTTCCTATAATGACCTATTCTTTAGAATCTAATAAGGTTGATAAGTGAAGATTTAATGTATTTTTGTGTGTCTTTTAAAAATTGTGGTCTATATGTGTGTAACATATATACAACAAATATTTGAAATTTCAACAATCTTAGCATGCATAGTTCAGTGACATTAATAATTAATATTAACCTAGATCTTTATAGTTAAGCCACTTTAGGAATCTGGACCACAAAATATTTAGAGATATTAAGAATGATTTTTTGTATGTAAAGTTAATCATTTTATCATATTAAACATTTTGAAGCTAAGGTACATAATGACCATAGGCAGATAAACATGTGTGTGTAGCAGGCATTTCCACATATAAAAGGCCAATATCAACTTATCAAAGCTTTGGTCTCTTCTAATCTCTACCGTTATGCATTCACCCACACATACATTTACTCAAAAGTCTGCATAATGTTATTGCTAATTTTGGTATGAAAAGAGCCTCACCAATAATATTGGCAAGGTTGTCTTTGTGCGATGCAGTGATTTGTAGCTTTATTTTTATTCTTCATTTTCTAAATAACTACATTGGCCTGCATTAAAATAAATCTCAAGTGAACCATAAAAATATTTAAAAGGTGAAAATAATTTAAATTTATGGAGAATAAGGAATTCTCAAAAGTGACTTGAAGATATGTTTCACCTTATATACATAGCCCTTGTTGTGGTGGATAGAAATAATTCTATCCAAATGTGGTTTGAAATCTTAGCAATTCGAGCGAAACTTTCTCAATGGAAAAAGCTAATCCACCACCCCATTTTGGTTGCTCTTACATTGCTCTAGATTAGTGGTTCTCAACCTTCCTAAAGCCACGATACTTTAATACAGTTCCTTATGTTGCGGTGACCCCAACCATAAAATTAGTTTTGTTGCTATTTCATAACTATAATTTTGCTACTCTTATGAATTGGGCAATCCCTGTGAAAGGGTCGTTCAACCTCCAAAGGGGTCTCAACCCACAGGTTGAGAACTGCTGCTCTAGATGTATTAATTCTAGCTCTTTGCCTAGATGATGTCAGAAAAATAAATCTACAGGGTATTTTTTATTTTAGAAAAATATATTCTTATAACTGAGCCTTTCAGTGTCTGCCTCCAATTTTTAACTGTCTTTGATAAGGTAAAATGTCAAACTTCAGCAAACAATATATCTAAATTGTGAGGATACTTCAAAAAATTGATGGAAAATTGCATTAACAGATAATGGATGATTTCCATGCACTTTTCCAGTGCCTTTATATATGAAGGAGACTAGGAAGCCTCCAATCCTCAAAAGTTGGATTCTTTATTAAGAGAAAATAATAGTTCCCTGAACTGCCAACAACTATCTTGAGAAATATACTAGCCACTGTAAAATACTAACTTTGGGATTAAAGCATTTAATGATAATTTCTAAAGTACTTAACTATAATGAAAAACCAAGAAGCATGGGTTAAAAAATAATATAAAACCAGCTAATTATCTTCCATTACCTCAAGTAAAACTGTTCAATATAAGCTCATATTCACTCACTCACTGCCATTAAGTGGATGCTGACTCACAGTGACCCTATCGGACAGCGCAGAACTGCCCCTGTGAGGTCCTGAGACTTAATGGTTTGTCTATGGGAGTAGACAACATGGAGCGCTGTTGGTTTTGAAGCACTGAACTTCTGGATCATAGTCCCACACATATATGAGGGACTTCAAAAATGGGAAAATTGAATTCAGAGGTAATTAAAACCTTCCATTAAACATTAAGGACCTTGTCCACTTATATTCCATAAAATGCACTGTCACTATGGAGGAAATGGAAATAGTATTTTCTTCAAGATTGTAGAAGTTTGGAAGTGAACATACTGACTATACTTGTCCAAGTTAAAATAGAAAATCTCTTAGAACGAAATAATGTTGGGGAAGAAAATTTCACAGAGCTTAAAGAAGCCTCAGAAATATGAAAAATGGCTAATTACTTCAATCATTTTGTGGAATGAACAATAATTAAAATAGCAATATTTGTCATTCCCTTAGTAAAATCTTCCTGGTAATACAATAATCATGGGGTATTAAGTTGCAGAAGTTTTTAACCAAAGGTATAGATCATTGTGAATTCCCTAGGTTGTACAGACCCTAGTCAAAAAGTCGGCTGTTGGATCCTCCCTAAGGTACCATAGAGGAAAATTCTGGCAATTCTCTTCCAAAAGTTCACAGTCTGGAAAACCCAGGATGAGCCGTTTTTGTCTGCAAACAGTGAGATGACATGAGCCTGAACCGACTTGGGAGCAACCAATAACAACAACAGCCGTCATTATAATGTTCCTGGCAAGTGAGTAAGGCTATTTGCATGACACATTTCCTATGAATGTGCACACAATACCAACAGAAAGAGGAAGCATTACACTTGAAGATAATATTACTCAAGAGAACAGGACGTTTTCCAGGTGGCTAAAGCTACAGTCTTCATATTCTAAGGTGTATTTGCACACACAAGTAGGTCAGCTCTAGTGCTGTTTTCTTTAGTTCCATCTCTCCTTTTTTAAAAAAATAAATTACCTGTCCAGAATCGTACTATCTGAATAAAATGGAAAATCTGATTGTACTTGTCCAAGTGAAAACAGAAAAGCTCTTAGAATGAAATAATATTTGGGAAGAAAATTTCACAGGGCTTAAAGAAGCCTCAAAAATATCAAAATTGGCTAATTACGTCGATCATTTTGTGGAATGAACAATAATTACATTAGTAATATTTGTCATTCCCTTTGTAAAATCCTCCTGGTAAATACAATAATCATGATAATGATATTTCACTATGCCAACTTAACTAACCATAATAGTACTTCCAGATATAAGCAGGCATATAAGTCAGTCCCTTAATTTACTCAGCTTTGTAAATTTATTCTATTTTGATTTTTAGCTTATATCAACATATTATAAACACATACATTTCTTTAGGTTAATCTTATATTCATTATTAACTCAAAAACACTCAAATTCTTTGGCAGAAAAATGCAATGTTTTCCTCCAAAAATAATCAATTCACCATGAAATATTTTAAAACAGCAAATATATATTTATAAAATAAAGTTTTTAATGAAAAATAGTTACTTAAAAAGGATAAAATACTGCATGAGTGCTTAGATATTTTCAAACTTTTTCCCTTTTTCCTGAGTTACTTTAAAAATGTCATTTTATTGAGAGTTAATACTGATAATTTATCATTCCATTGTTCAATCATATCAAGCAGTACTGTAAAATTGCTACCCCAGTTTCAAAGCATTAGTATCTTTCTTGAAATCCCTGAACTCAACTCCCTTTCAACCCCACCACCACCACTGTACCACCCCCATTCCGAGAAACCCTTATTCCACTTGCTGTCCCTATATGTTTATTAATCTGGGGTTTCATATATGTATAAACATAATGTTTAATGTTTTGACCACCCCAGGATTGAAGGTTTTAGAAGAGAGAATGTCATAAATTCCTTTTGTCAAAGTAAGAAATTGGGGGAATATATAGGGAAGTAGGTAAGTTGGAAGGAAGGAAGGCAGATACACAGATTTTTTAAATAAAATCTTAGATTTTAAAATAAATAAGCCATTAAATGTGGATCTATTTGTTCCTTTGACTATGAAAAGAAATTTGACTATGTGGACTACCACAAACTCCAGATATCTTTTAGAAGAATGGGAATTCCAAAATACTTCACTGTGCTCAAGCAGAAATGGTACCTTGATCAAGAGACTGTTGTTCAGACAGAACAAGGGAATAGCGCATGCTTTAAAATCAGAAAAGGTGTATGTATCAAGGTTGTATTCTCTCATTAAACTTGTATGCTGAGCATATCATTATAGAAAATGGACTCTGTGATGAAGCACACTGCCTCAAGATTGGAGAAAGACTTATTAACCACTTACTATAGGCAGATGACATAACATGTTTTTGCTCAAAGTGAGGAGGATTTGAAGCATGCTGCTGAAAACCAAGGATTGCAGCCTTCAAAAAAAGACCAAATTCCTCATGAGTAGATTTAAAATTAAATCTGAATTAAAAGGTAACTAAGACTGATTTTTAAAAGTAACAGAAATGCGAGGCTGAGCCCCGGTGGCGTAGTTGTTGAACACAGGGCTATGGCCCACTGGATTGGAAGTTCAAAAGTAACAGAAATGCTCCACAATGTCAATATGGGATAACTGGCAACGATGTTATATTCTAGAGTGTTTGGTTGTGAACATGGATTATTAAATTGCAGAAGTGTTATTCTACTTGTTGTACTTATATGATCATTATTCCTGGGTTTCATATAGTTAAAAATGTAAAAACAAATGATTTTTAACGTTTTGACCATCCCAGGGTTAAAATTTTGGGAAGAAATAACGTCATAAACTACTTTTGTCAAAGTCAGAAATTGCAGGAATATGTAGGTAGTTAGGAGGGTAGGTAGGTACATAGGGGGAAGGAAGGAAGGAAGGTAGACAGATTTTTATCATAATAGGATCAATAGGAAACATTGTGATGGTGAGATTGGAAAATTAAATGGTGATGGATTTTGTCTTGCTTAGGTTTCCAAGTGATGTTCATGGAAGCAACAGACAATGGATCAATCAATGCATTGCATCAGGTAAATACACTGCATAGACCTTTTTAACGTGTTGGAAAGCAAAGATGTTGCATTCAGGACTAAGCTGTGCCTGATCCAAGTCATGGTATTTTCCATGACCTCATATGCATTTGAAAGTTGAATGTTGGGTAAAGAAGACCAAAAACCAAGACATGCCCTTAAACAATCGTGCTCATGAAAAAATATTGAATGTACCATGAACTTGTAAAAGAACAAACACATCTATCTTGAAAGAAGAATAGCCAGAATGCTACTTACAAGTAAGCAGCCACAGCCTTTTTCTTACAAACTGGACACATTTTGCGGAGGGATCAGTTCCTGTAAAAGGACTTCTTGCTGGGTAGCGTCAACAACAACTAAAAGGAAGACCCTCAAGTAGATGGATTGTCACAATGACTGTAACTAAGACCTCACACACAGCAATGGTGACGATGACACAGGACCCAGCCGCACTTGATTCTGCTGTACAGAGGGTCTCTATGAGTCACGGCTGATTGAGTAAAACCTAAAAACCGCTTTAACATTGTTGTATAGAGCCCTGGTGTTGCCATCGTTATATTTGGGGCTGATTCCTGCAAAAGAAACAGTCCAAAATTACCAGCCATTCTGAGGGAGAGGAGGAGATTTTCTATGCCCTGGAAGAGCGACAGTTCTACTCTGTCCTATAGGATCTCTAAGAGTCAGGGTTGACTGGATGGCAGTGAGTTTGGTTTTGCTGTATGGAGCCTGGTGAGTGCAGATGGTTAAATATTGGCTGCTAATCACAAAGTCAGCAATTCAAAAGCACCACCTGCCATATGGAATGAGATAAGGAATAAGATTTCAGTTCCCACTTTAAAGAGGTACACTTTTAGAAACAGTCAAACTATCAGTTCTACATGGTCCTATAAAGTCTCAATGTTCATCTGACACTTACAGTTGTGAGGTTTTGGTATTACTGATCTTGCATCTCAATTTCCACAGTTATTCACCACCATCTACTACACACAAACACTCAGGCACACTCATGTAACTGGACCAAGAGAAATTAAAATACTATTATTAGGTGTGTCTTAATTTTAGAATATTGAATGCTTTTATTATGCATTATCCTTCTCAGTATTTTATATGGAACATCTTTATACACACAAATATATTAATATATCAATCGTAAATTGGAACAAAGATGAAAATAATTTTTAAAAAGACTACATCAAAAATATTTACTGGCTAGTTTTTTAGCCGTAATATTCTAAGAAATTACTACAGAGTTCACTTGACCAGTAGTTGGTAAACTGTGTTTCGCAAGCCATATTTGGCTCTTTCAGTGTGAGCGTGCAGCTCTGAAGTAACATTGAGAATATTTACAGGCTATTATTTCAGATTAAGGTGATTTCCTTTGTTTGGAAAAATATATTTAAGACTCTGGTGTGATTTTAAAATTGTTAGGAGGGAGAGGATTGGCTCTTCAGTCTCAAGAGCTTGCCGACACTTGCATTAGACTAGCTAGAAAAGTGAATCAGATATCAATAATGAAGTAGCACAATATAAACAAAAACTCCCCATTGGTTTTCTAGATATAAGTTCTAAAATGTATATATATTTTAAAAAGTACTCTTCATCTTTTCAAAAAGTACTGCAACTGTAGCTAACAATGTACACACTTGTGAATACTTTCACACATGCTCTTCAAACAAGAAATAAATATGCTTGATCCATATGTCATAATCAACTATAGAAATGTATACATACATAAGCACGCAGACAAACCTTCTCTGGTATATTTGAAAACACCATTATTATCACCAGCTTCATGGGAACTTGCAATAAAATGAGGTCATTCCTCCCTTTGTATCCCAGAGAAATTTTATTTTGTCCAGATTGAATGACCCTTCTTCCTTGTATACTATAAGTAATTTGCTGGTTTGAGGATTTTAGCCCTGGTATTTTTCCCTTTACTATGTAAAATGAGTGACTTGCAGTCCCACAGAATGGATTGGTCAGTTTATGGTTATCTTCGGCTGGGTTCTTTAGAGAGGAAAAAACAAAGATGGGCAGAAACACAGAGAGAAAGTTATATAAAGGAGCTAGTGGGTAAGACAAAGTCAGGTGGGTCCAAATCCCTGGGTCATATATTAGCTGATGAACTTAACATAGGCTGGTGGCTGCAGAGATAAATGAGTCCACATTTAGCAGGTCTGAGTCATAGAAGACTTCTAGGCTTACAGGCAATATGGCAAGAACCAGACTATGCATTCTCTTCATCTTTTGCTCTTGTCCTATGTTACAGTGAAGAACTCCTCTTGGCTTTTCCCTATCTGTCCTCGTGTCTCTAATCCAAAGGAGCCTGCATTGAAAAACCAGATAAAGGATAGAAACAAAGCAAAAAGCAAACAAGTTTTCTTCACTGAGTCCACTAATATAGGAAGTAGTCCACATGGCAAAGAAAATTCCATTTCATTAGAATTAGGGTTAGGGTTCATTTCAATTGATTACATCAGAATTGTGGTTTGAATAAGGATATAGCATCCCACCTGCTTTATCTTTGATGAGCTGTTATTAAATTATATTAGATTAGATCATGGAGGATTAGTAGGTCTTAAAAGCCAAACCATTAAGAATCCTGGCTCAGCCAAGTTGACATAAAATTTCAAGATAGCAGTTATAATTCTGACAGAGCTGTGCATTAACATTGAGAAGGAATTTGCTTATATAAGAGAGCTTCAGTAAGTTTGTGGGAAAATGAAATTAAAAATAATCATTTTTTTCATAAACTCCTTTGAAGACTCCTGATATAGGAAATAAACTGTACCGATCCTTATTATGGACAAGAAGAAAAACAGGAGAGGCAGCAGAAGTGTAGAGAAGATGAGAACCTCTCTAAAAGATTTAAAAGAGTTGTTACTATTATTTCCAAGTTGATCCTGACTTGTAGACATTTACTTTTTATAAATTAGATAACTCTGAAAACAGTCTTTAATTCTGCATTGACACTGTAACACATCACAAAGCCCAGTAGAAATGTAGAGTATCATGTGCAATACAGCTAGTATCGGTGCTGGGAGAGAAGCTGTACAGTGGAAGGTTATCTGAATTCCACTTCAGCAGAACCAGTTTTGCATTATGTCCTGATTCTTATTGTCGCTAGGAAACTGAGATTCTTTCTGGTGTCACTGCACATCAGACTCCTTAAGCAATTCATCAAGCCATGACAAGAAGTATGAAAACTATTGTATTGTGTATTTCTATGTTTAAGTCTTAAATAGGAGTCTATAAACATTCTCAGAAAGATATAAGCAAGGCAGAGACAAAAAAGCCTATAGGCTTTGTGTTTTTCAAATAATGAAGGAATAAAACATTATTTCATTTAGTTTGTTGTACTGTAGTGACTTGTGTGTTTCTATAAAACTGGGAGTTAAGCCATCAATATTTGAAATGCCAGTAGGGCCACCATGGCACACATGTTTCAGTGGGGCTTCCAGACTCACACGGACCTATTAATCTACTTGCCAAAAAATGTTAATAAGTTCCAACAAAGCTGTTCCAAACTGTAGTGACCTTATGCACAAATTCCCAGTCCTACACCATCCTCAAAGTAATACCCTTGCATTCCACTCTGAAATGATATTGTACAGATTTACCTAAGCCATCTTGATTGCTGCTTCCATGATCAGTGAATGGGATTCAAGCAAGATGAAATAAATGACAGCTTCAATATATTTCCCCAATTTATTATGATGTTACCTATTGGTCATTGGTGAGGTTTTTGGTCTTCTTTACATTGAACTGTAACTCATAAAGAGGGCAGCAATTCTTGATTTTGTCAGCAAGTAGAACAAGCCATCCTCATTTTCAGCAAGCAAGGTTGTATTGTCTACCTGTCATCTGCATCTGTTCTTTAATTAGCCTTCCTCCAGTCCTGATGCCAAATTCTTATTCAGATAAGTCACCTATCAGCATACACATTGAATAAGTATGGTGAAAGGTTACAACTCTGATGAACATTTTTGCTGATTTTAAATCATTACATTGTTTAATTTGCACAGCTGCCTCTTCATCCTTATACCAGTTTCAAAAGAGCACAATGAAATGTTCGGGAATTCCCATGTTGCTCAAGTTTATCCACAGTTTACTATAATCCACATAGTCAAATGTCTTGGCAAAGTCAATAAAACCAAGTAAACATCTGTCTGATATTCTCTGCTTTTAACCAAAATCCAACTGACATCAGCAATAATATGTCTGATTTCCATGTTTTCTTCTGAATCTTTTATGAATCTATGGCAATTCATTATTAGAAGATCTTCAACAAAATTTTACTTGCATGTGAGATCAATGATATTCTTTAATTTAAACTTTCTGTTGAGCCACTTTTCTTTGGAGGGGGTGCAAATATGAATCTCATCCAGACAGTTGGCCAAATGGCTGTCTTCCAATTTTCCAGGCATAGAGATGTGAGTGCTTCTGATGCCTCCTCAGTTTGCTGAAACATTAAAGTGAGTCTTTCATCAATTCTTGAAACCTAGTTTTTGGATAATACATTAAGTCAAGTCTGAACATCTTCCCTCAGCACCATTGGTTCTTCTGCAAATGGAACATTCTGAAAAATCATGAAATGTCAACTGTTTTTTTTTTCAGTCAAGGACTCTGTATTCTTTTCATCTTCTTTGGATACTTGCTGTGCCATTCCATATTTTAACCATGAAATCTTTCAACATTGCAAGTTGAGACTTGATTTTTTCCCCTTGAGTTGTTCCAGTTTAGGATATGTTAAGTACATCCATCCCTTTTCATTTTCTAATTCTGTTTTTTTCCCCAAATTTCATCATAATGTTTACTTGGGTATTCTTGAGCTACCCTTTGACATGCTCTGGTCAGCTCTTTGACTTCACCATTTCTTTCATTTGCTTTAGCCACTCTACAATTAAGACAAATCCCAGAGTCTCTTCTGCTATTCATTTCAATCTTTTTCTTTCTTTGTTGTCTTTTTAATGAGCTTTTCTTTTTAATTGAATGATGATTTTAATGTCCTCCCTCAATTCACCAAGTCATCGGTTATTAGAGTTCAATGCATGAAATTTGTTCTTCAGATGTTCTCAAAATTCAGATTGGATAGAATCAAGGTCATATTTGGACTTCCATGGACTATTTTCCCTTTAACTTTATCCTGAACTTCCTTGTGAGCAATTTATTGTCTGCTCACAGTCATCCTCTGGTCTGGCTTTAGCTGCTGATATTGAACTTCTTTGTTGTACTTTTACACACATGTAATGAATGTGATTCCTGTGTATTTCATCTGGAGATGTCCATATGTGTGGTCTCCAATGTCGTGGAAAAAATGATTTCCTATGAACAAGTCACTGGTTTTGCAACTCTGGTATTGTCCCTAGCGTCATTTCTATCATGAAGACTATGTTTTCCAATCACTGTTCCTTCCTCTTTGTTACAATTTGCATTTTAATTGACAGTAATTATCAATTTTAATTGACAGTAATTATCAATTTTAGACTGAAGAGATTGGTAGAATTCTTCTATTTCTTACTAACTTTCATGGCTTGGATGACTATTGTATTGATTGGATATCCCTTAAGACACATAGATATAATCCTATCACACACAGCATTATATTTTAAAATTGATTTTGTAATGTCCCCTTTGCCAGTGAATTTCCTAATTCCTCTCAATTGTTATTTCCAGTGTAGTAAGTTATATGAATTTCTGATTCAAACTGGCCAATACCACTCCATTTCTGCTCACTAATACCTAAACTATTGATGTTTATGTCTTCCATTTCATTTTGAGGACTTCCAACTGTCCTAGCTTCATACATCCCACATTTCAACATCCAATCTTTAGCAGTGTTTTTCAGTTGTTTCTTCTTATTTTGTGTCATGTCCCAACAGCAAATGAAGATTTCAAAGTCTCCACCCCCACACGTTTTACCACACTCATATTACCAAGGTTGACACCACTCTAAGAAATGAACCCATGTCAGTCACATTGTGTGTACCCTCTGGCCAGGATACGTATCCTCTGGCACTATCTCTGAAAATTTTGTGCCTCCTTTGTGTAGGTTTTCACTATCTGACAATGTTTCATAGATATGCATAAGGTGTTCATGGATTCTGTGTTAGTCTATGTAGGCTCGGAAAACAAATATATAAATGTGCATATTTGTATAATAAAGATACTTATATACAAGAATAATTGAATATTGAGATAACATCCCAGTCTAGTCCAAATCAAGCCTGTAAGTCTCATATTAGCCTATATGTCTGATACCAATCTATGCAGTCCTCTTCTGACTCAAAATACATTCAAAGACACTGAATGCAGGAAGATCATAGGCCAGGGGGTAGAAAGTCTTACAGAACCAGTGACCGTAGAGAAATCTCAGCACTGACTGGTTTCTTTAACCAGCACATATGGTTTCTTTGACTCTGAGACACTGTCTGGCTGCTATCAGCCTGTATCCATGTGGCTTGTCAAGAAGAATATCTCTCTGAGAATGAGTGCTGTCAGTAGGGAGTCTGCAAGGGAGTGCACTCAGAGAGAAAGTATCTCCCTCCTTTCAGAAGAAATATCGGAGTTCCCTGATTTCCCCAGAGAAGGCCATGCTCACACAGAGGCCTCATTGGTTTTCATCTGAATGTCAGACAAGATTTCATCTCTTTCACTATTAATCCTCTCAAGTTTAAAATCGACACCAGAGGATGTAACTACCACAGGCTCCTTACTTCAAATGGGGAGCTGATTTCTTTTTCATTGCCTATTCTTAGTCTGGAAGCTCTGCTGGAACCTGTTCATATTGGGTGACTCTGTTGGCATTTGAAATGCTGCTGATGAAGATTCCAGGGTCACTGCAATGCACAAGCCACTACAGTGCAACAAACTGGAAGAGAAGTGGTGGACTTTTACAAATTACCAAATAAGTACTCAAGGTAAGAAATGGAATGTTGATCAATAAAAAAGATGAACCATAGTGAACCCTGTGAGGTGGATTGAGACATTAGCCACAAAAGCAAAAGAAATTTATAAATGATCATGAAGATGAGCCAAGGGCAGAAAACATTTCCTTCTGTTATATGTAAAGTCTCCATGATTTTAATCCAACGCAATAGCTACTAACAATATCAACACATTATCTGTAGGCCTGTAAGCTATAATACCCAAAAGTTGTTAATTTGTTTGTTCTTTTATAAAACAACTTGGAACAACAATAAATTAGCACCCATGATGTAAATGAGCATTAGTCCATTTTTAAAAAGTAAGCAAGTTATAATTCATTTTGAAAAGAAACATTTCTACAGGTGAGCTTTTCTCTAATGAACATTTTTCAATCCAAAGTAACACGTCACTTCTCTTTTTTCATGCAGAAGGGCACAATACTATCTATGCTGGCTCTGAATAAATATCCACATGGAGTGAATGCTTTCAAGTTAGAAAGAAAATGGTGTTATTCTGACACCATACATGTATAAATACCATACATGTATAATAAAGACACTAAGATTCTATCAGGTTGATATCACAGGCTTGTGGGAACAATACACGGTATAGTAAGGAAAAATGCAAATAAATAATTTAGTATTTCAGATTGCATTCTAGCAACTTTACAAAATACTCTGTGTGCTTCGATACACTTAGAAAAGACATACAATTAAGTTACACTATTATTCAAATTTCATCTTAAGGAAATGGAGGTTTATGAAGTTTCATTTTTTGATGAAGGTCATAAAGCCAAGAAGTGACAACAGATGTCCAACTAAAATATAGTTTGATCTAAATATTTTTCTTCAAACAGAATTCCTCTTGCATAATAAAGCAAAATATAATGAAGTTATCCTCAACACTATTTTTGCTAATCACAATTATGCATATTCAGCCCACAGTCAATAGGCTAAAACACACAGCAATATATACATATGAACATATATGATTTTTTAATCTTTAAACTTAATCTCCTCTGCTCCTCTCCTTGGGAACTTGTATAGACAGGTGAAAGAGTGGATAGAATAGATAGATGAATAGATAGGTAGGTAAGTAGGTAGATAAATAGATAATTGTTAGATAGATATAGATAACAGCAATATAATCAAGACCAAAAAATGGAAAAGAGGCTATATTCCATTAGAATCTAGTCCATCCCCTCATCCCTACAGGCCTCCACAGGAGACTTGAGGCTTTGGTATTCAGCATCGGAATGAATACTTTCTATGGCTTCATGCAGCAACTTGTAGCCTAGGCAGTGAACTATTAGAAAGTTCTTCCATATATTGAGCAAAATCTTCTTCTCTGTAACTTTCTCCCCTTAATGCTAGTTATGCCCTCTGGGCCTACAGGGATTAAGTCAACTCCCTCTTTCACAAGACAACTCTTCAAATATTTCAAGACAACTAGCAAGTCTCCCCTTAGTCTTCTAATCCCCAGGCTAAACACCCACGGAAGATTATACTGTAGCATTAATATCTCCCCCTTGCATTTTCTACACTCCCACATGTCTTCTCCTTTGTACTTTCTCTCTAAAGTAGTAGGAACTATGAGAAATTATGACATCTATGAACAAAATTATATAATCCCGCCCACCTCCCACTTCACTCCCCCACAAAGCTTCTTTGCAGACATTCCAGAAAGTAAGGCACTATGAGATTTCAGGCAATAAATCAGTTAAAAATCATTCTTTAACTAAAAAGCTGTAAAAAAATTCTCCAATGTCATAGAGATGAAAGAGGAAAACCCAATTTAAGATTGATCATCATTCCCATGAGAGCAACTCATTGGAGCAGAGAATATATATAGGGGAATGATAGTATTTTATTGAAAGATACGTAGTAAGTTTACAAAATTTACAGGATCAGGTACAGGAACAAAGAAACAGAACATATTGCTGCAAGTATATTTTAGATTCATATTTGCATTTGAATGCTAGCTCTGTCATTTACTAGTTGTGTGTTCTTAGACAATTTACAAATGTTCTCTGAGTCATGATTTCCTCAAAAGGGGAAAGTCATTCTTAATTCACATGGTTATCATAAAGAATAAAAAACCATATGTTTAGCAGACTGGAAAAAGTCTACACTTTTTGGAAAGCATACAAATGATCCAGTTCACCCATGTATTAGAATAAGTGGCTTGTTGAACTTTAAAAGTATAGGGTTCAGTATGTTACATAAGGACTATTCAACAAAAGGAGGAATATTTGCCATATCAGAATGAGTTTCAAAGAACCTCAAGAGTCAATCAAGGACATTTAATTCATTCAACACAGTGAAGTAAATCCACACATTAACCTCTGTTCCCAACTGAAATCCCACTAATATGGCAGTAAAATATTTTAAGGCATGAATCTTTAAGGTCAAAGAATAGAGGAGAGATGACAGCTGACAAGAAATGAAACACAATTTCAGAAGCTAATGAGCAGATGGATAAGTAGAAATTGATTTTGTAATCCAGAAAGAATTAAGCATCTGTAGCAGAAAAGGCCCCAAAGCAAATAAATGTGTCCATATTGGCCCCCCAAAGACTCCAGATTTGCAGATATAATTTATCCCCAAAGATAGATATGTGGATAAGATTCTTTGAAAAGGATTATATTAGACAAAAGTTTTCATAAAATATTATCACATATACCTTTTCACCGGACATATCTAGTTCCTACCCCTTCTATATCAGGTGGAAAGCTTGAGAATAATTCTCTAAGAGAGACTGGACCAGAAAGATCCTGAAGTAGGAGACAACTGGGGCTGAGAAGTAGTGCACTTTAAGGAAAATGTTGGAATAAAGTGATCTGTATATCTAGTATCAAACTTCTCCAGTGCCCTCGACATAATCATCTCTCTAAATTACGGTGATCAGTTTTATGCCCCTAGGCAATAAAATCTAACTGGCAAATCCTATCTGGGAACAATAGTCCCAATAAAGTTTTATTTTTCCTAGTAAGATTTTTAGTGTTTCAGTGTACCTTGTAAACAGGCAGGCGAGATTATATGGTGCTTGAGAACAACTTCCCACCTAAAAGAGTGAGAGCAAAATATGTTCTCAACCAATTGACAGGGATATCATGGGTCATAAACATTATAAGGATGGAGGGCAGGAAAAGAAGCTTGAACAAAAGTTTTAATATTCTCAGAAAGATAAGCTATGTATACTGCCGTGGTTAGGAACTATTAAGTCAAATTCCACTCAGTAAATCTATGTCAAAAAGAATGGAACGCTTCCTAGTTTCTGCATCACCTTCTCAATCGTTCCGATATTTGAACATATTCGTACAATTTTGTTGCTAATGATCTTCTTTTTCACTGCCTCCTTATCAATTAAGATATCCTTCATCAGAGGCTGGTCCCTCTTGACATGTCCAAATTAAGTGAAACCAAGTCTCACCAGGATTGCTTCCACAGTATTCTGGCTGTACTTCTCGCAAATCAGATACATTGTTTCTTCTGGCAGTACACAGCACAAAGAATATGCTTCCCCAGCACCATAATTTCAATGTTTCAGTTATATTTGTAATTTTAATTCTTTAGTCTTCCTTCTTCATTGCTCAACACTCAAATTTATAGGAGCTAATTAAAATATAGTGAACTGAGCCAAGTGAGATATTTACCTCTTAACAATTTCTTTTTGGGGGGAGGGAGGCATCACTTCTCTCTGTTGGGAGTGGGAGGCCCAGCCTTGCTGCTCCTGGAGAGCTGCTGCTGGATTTGAACTGCCAAGCCAGTCCCGCAATCAACCACTATGCCACCGGGCTCAGCCACTTTTAACATTTTCAAACAGTCTTTGTCAGTATAATTTGTCAGTGAAGTTTGCCATTTGGTCCCTTGGCAGATGCTTCCACAGGCATTGCTTGTAGAGCCAATAAAGTAAATGTAATGTTTTCCATGTATCCTAATGTTGCTTATTGGTCCAGTTATGAAAGACACTTTTTCTTTCCATTGAGGTATAATCCATACAGGAAATTATAGTTTTTATCCCCATCAGGAAATACTACAAGTCTTACTTGGACACCTTAGGAAGGTCTTCTGCAACACATTCACCCAATACAATTTGTTTGATTTATTGACTGCTGCTGTGATGAGTTGACTATAGACACAAGTAAAAAGAGATCCTTCCCAATGTCCATCTTCAAACTGTACTGCAGGGTGCTATTCAGTTGTGAGGATTTCATTTTCTTTACCCTGAAGTATAATCCATAGGAAGTCTGCAGCCTTTGATATTCATCATCAAGTGTGAATTTGACATGAATGTCTAGCAGTTTTCAGTTGATTTCATGCTGCAATCAATTTTAAATGTATAATTTAAATAAAATGTATGATTTAAAATTAGTAAATATCACTGCATGTCGATTTTACAATAAGAAATACTAATTTAAATACATTAAATCTCATCCCATAAGAACACTTTGTAAAGGAATTCAAATCTATTTTAATCTGAACCTGTAATTATAAAATAATTCATTTGGTTACTCAGGTATTTATTGAGCACCTGCTCTATAGCTGACACTACATTGGTACCACAGTGATAACATATTATCCAACAAGGAAAGACTGGGTCTTCAGTGTCACTTTATTAATATTCTTGTGGTTCTTTGACATAAAGTTATTGGAAATTTTTTTTTCATTTAAGTATGGCCCTTTATAGTATATTTTCTCCCCATCTGATTACATTCGTTGCATGGGACAGGTATACTTTAGTCTTTCAAAGTGACAACTCTGTTCTTTTAAGACTTTAAAGAGGTCTTTTCCAGAAAAATTTCCCAATGCAAAACATCATTTGATTTATTTCTTCCTTTTTAGTGACTATTGATGTCTCTCTACATTAGGAGTTTCTAGAAAGCAAGAACAGTTACCTTTTTTTGGCGGGAGGGGTGAGTTGTTTTTTTTTTAAGTCCTAATAACTCTAGTGCTAGCACATTGTTTATTGAAATGAACTCAGACTCCATCTTATATTATTTTGGTAGATATATGTGCTAGCACCTTATAAAATAAAAATAAAAATTCTGATTTTAATTCCCTTCAGCCGCAAGTCAAATTCTCCATCTGCTATTCTCTTTACTTTCCTCTCTAAAAATCAAGGATGAAGTTTGGACATACTGAAGGCAGGAGGCTCATAATTCATTCCTGCTTTGAATGTTTCCCTAGCTCAACTATGCTTGCACTCCCTGACCATCATGAACTATTTAAAATATTATGATATATTATCAGCTGTAAGCATTAAGGGAGCTCCACATGTAGAGATGATCAAGAAATAATAGGGGGTGGTCTGTGGTCTGTGCATTGTCAAGGACAATACATCTTCTAATTGAACACATTTGGTTGATTTTCTTCCACTCATGAACAGTCATTCAAATTGACTCATTTGGGAAACATGCATTCCAGCTCCATGAGTGTCTCCATCCACCCAATACTTTTCTTCCATATTCCAGATATATGAAATCCTTGTGTTACAGAATAAATCTTGCTGGCTCATCAGAGCATGTGCTTATTTGCTTGTTACAGAGCCCCATATCTCCAAGTGGGTCAAAATGAAGATAACCTTGGAAATTTCAACTAAGGAAATCTTGCTCCCTACATAGCCATTGGGGACATATACCAACTACAAATCTGAAAATAACAGTCTACACATCATACTAGGGTATGCAGAACAATTACTTACATTGGCAGTATGTAGAACTATGGAACGGGAAACTACAGAAGACAAGGAAAATATGAGACCTTTCTCTGTGATGTGATTGAAATTGTCAAGTGCATGATACCATGTATCAAACCAAAAAGGTACTCAGCCCTGTGTTTCTCAAGTTCGTACATGATATTAAGTGAAAGATCTAGCTATACAAAGGCTCTCTGGTGATGATGTGGGATGACCATTTAGACTGCTAACTCCAAATCCTTTGTTTAAACCCACCAGCTGCCCTGTGGTAGAAAGATAAAGTGACTTGCTCCTGATAACAATGAGCAGTTTCAGAAATTCTGTACAGAGTCTCTGAGTCTGAATAAATATGATGGTTTGGTGATAGTTGGAGGTCACATACAATTTCAAACTTGTACATCAATATGTTTTAAATATCTTTGGGGAATATCAATGTATTAAGTCTTGTTTCTACATATGAAGACTCAGAAAGGGTGTGTGGCTGTTTCTAAATTTGTGGTAGATTAGTGGGAAAACTATTCATAACTAAACCTCATGAGTCCATGATATTCTAGTGAATTATATTCTATGCCTTTTAAGAGAAATGTGATGGTTCATGATTTAAACAGAAAGCCAAACTATCCTGTAAACAGTATTCAGAGACATTGTAAGAACATTACAAATAATTTTCATCATAAATGTTATATATCTCATAATGGAAAATTGATGAAATATAAGAAAGTAAATTTTCTCATTTTATTGGTGGCTCATACAACTCATCACAGTCCACATACTTCCATTGTGTCAAGCACTTTTGTACATGTGTTTCCCTCATCGTTCTCAAAACAATTGTTTTTGACTTAAGCCCCTGCTATCTGCTACTTATTTTTCCCTTCCTCCCTACTTCCCCCTCATCTACGAACCCCTCGTAATTTATAAAATATTATTTTGTCATATATTATACCATCTAACTTCTCTCTTCACCCACTTGTCTGCTAACTGTCCCCCAGGGAGGAGGCCATATGTAGATCCTTGCAATATCCTCCCTTTCTACCCCATCTTCCCTCCACCCTCCTATTTTTGCCCTTCTCACCACTGGTCCTAAGGTGTTCTTCTGGCTTGGATTCCCAGTGTTTCCAGTTTCTATCTGTACCAGTATACATCCTCCATCCTCCAGTCCAGCTGGATTCGTAAGGTAGAACTGGGATTGTGATTGTGAGATGGGGTGGGGTGTGGGAGTATTCAAGAACTAGAGGAACATTATAAGTTTCATCATTGCTATACTGCACACTGACTACTTTGGTCCCTCCCCAGGCCTTCTTTGTGGGAATGTATAGTTTCCCACAGATGGGCTGTGAATCCCCACTTAACACTCCCCCTCATTTACAATGATATAATTATTTTTCTCTGATGTCTGATAGCGGATTCCCTCAATAACTTGTGATCACCCAGGCTGCTGCACTTATTCCATGTGGGCTTTGTTGCTTCTCAGCTTCATGGCCGCTTGTTTATTTTTGAGCCTTTAAGAGCCCAGACTGTACATCCCCTGATAGCTGGGCACCACCAGCCTTCTCTGCCACCTTTTCTTATGCACCCATTTTGTCTACAGTGATCATGTTGGGACAGGCTGGTTGCTTCTTCCATGTGTGCTTTGTTGCTTCTCAGCTAGATGGCTGCCCTTGAGAAACATGTGCTCAGGTCCTTTTCCCACCTACTCAGTGAACAATTTTTTTCCTGTTGATCATATAATTATATTCAAACATGTATACTATGTCTTAATCTTTTCATCTCAAAAACTTATGCACGCTTATTATAGAATATTGAGAAGATACACTAATTCCCTAGAAGTGTAGTGGCTAAGTACTGCCCTGTGATACCCATGGTTGGCAGTTCAAAACTACCTACAGCTCATTGGCCCACATGCTGGACTTTCTACTCCAGTAAACACTTAGAGTCTCAGAAATCCATAAAGGTTCACTATGAGTCAGCTTTGGGTTGATGCCAATAAGTGTATAATCCACAGAGAATTAAATAAAAATTATACAGGTTTAGCTATTGATAACATGCAACTGAGAATGTGCAGATTATTATTCTCTATATATACAATGGCTGGTGGTTTGGAACAGTCATTTCAACTATATACATCGACAGATGTATATAGAAACACTATTATATGTTTTATACCTTATAATAATTTGAAATATGCCAGAAAAGTAAGGAAAATCCATGCTTTGCTAGAAATTATGAAGATAAATAGGTAGGTTCTAAAATAGTGGTTATAGTCTAATTTATCTGAAAAATAGAAATTAAATATTTTTACTCTAAAATCCCCATTTGACAGCAGCAAAATTAATATATGTACTAATTCAAAGGAAGCAACCTACATCTCATCAGATCACCTATTTTTCTGAAATCAAAATCATCCTTACAAATGTATGTATAAGGCAGAAAAGGCCATGAATGAGCCAGATAAATTCTACCTTTCTAGTTGAAATGGCCTCTTCTAGCACCTTATGTAAGGAGCCCTAGTGACATATAGAAAGTGCATTGGGTTGTTACCCACAAGGTCGGCTGTTCCAAACCACCAGCCATTCTCTGGGAGCACAATGAGGCTTTCGACTCCTTTGGACATTTCCGGTCTTGGAACCCCACAGGGACTGTTCTGCTTCATCCTACAGAGTTCTTCTGAGTCAGAGTCAACACTATGGCAGTGTGAGATGAGAGAGAACATTTCTTGTGCACTCTGTGATGAAGTCCCAGCTCTTTGAATATAATCTAACATTCCACTTCTTTCCTCCTTTTCTGTGTCCCAACTTGTTTCTTTCCTTTGGAACTGTCATTGTGTCTCCCTCATCAATGGAGCTCTTTTTTCACACTTAGTTATGATATCTCCTCTACTAAGTTATCTTTCTCATTCATCCACAGCTGAAACATACTTATGATCTATGGGATGCAATTGAAATATGTCTTTATTAAAGCTAGTGTTGCCATGCACTAAAATCATGTACTTCATTCTCAGTCTTTTCTGCCTGATAGTCAACTCCTTAAAAGAAGTTTCTTGATATTTTTTTTAATTTACAAACCCATATGTGAATTATATTACATGTTCAGCAATAATGTATTAACTAATTTCAAAAGCCTATTTTATTGCATTGTTTTAAAAACATGCATGCCTTCTAAATGATACCCTCAGATATCCAAAGCTGGTATTCCTTTTCCACCAGCAGAATGGAGACATTTGCCTATTCACCCCTGGCACGGTTTAGCTATCTATGCACAAAGGGGGTTTAGCTGCCTAGTCAAAGTGCTCTAGAAAATACACTGTTTTCCTTCCTATACTACACAGATGGAGTGAATGAGCTTTAGGTTTTCTCTATAAGGACCTAAGTGCACTGGCAGACAGCATGCATATCTAAGAACCTGAACGTGCAATGGGAGATATATCTGTGGAGGTAAGATAATGAAGCCGATCATCACTTACATATTCTAAATGCTAGAACAGCAGCAGTAATAACAATGACAATGCTTGCTACCAGTCTGTAAGATGATACTTGAATAGAGATTTGACTTTCATATACCAGTCTAAGCTTTTTTTAAAAAAGTAGAATTTATATTAGATTTCTCTTGATTATTTTGAAATCTAGTTAAAAATAGCTCCCTGTGAGAATGTTTCTACATGGTTTTCTTATAGAAAGCTCAGAAAACAAGGAACACGTTATTGCCTACTACATAATCTATAGATGTATACTTCTTAGCTTTCCATCTTAGGCTATGACGCTAGCTGTATGACTTTGATCATTTTGTGAAACCTCAGTTTCTCATCTCTAAACAGCATGTATGATAGAAAAAAATTCCAAGATGACTCCCAAGATTTTCACAACTGAAGCACATGGCTTGAAAACACCCTGACCCCTTTACATATGAGCAGAACATTTATATACGATGAGAGAGACACTCTACCAACTACAGCATGTTTTAAAAGCCGCTGTCTTAAAACAAGTAACTGATTATATAGTGGTTACAAGTTTGGTGGCTAATTGCAAGGTCAGCAGTTTGAAACCAACAGCCTTTCTGAGGGAGAACAATCAAGGTTTTCTATTCCTGTAAAGAGTTACCTTCTCTAAAACCCATATGGGGAGTTCTACTCTGTCCTCACTGTGAGTGGGAATTCACTTGGTAGCAGTGAGTTTTGTTTTGTTTTGTTTTGTTTTAACTGACAGGAGAAAGATATTTAAATTGTGTATGCTTCTTTTGCTGTCCTTGAAAAGGTGTATAGTCATATGAATTACCTACAGAGGGAGACATATGGCAAAATTTAGAGATGGGTCAGAGTTCAGAATGGTTCCCAGCCAAAGGCTATCCCCAAATGGGATAGATCACCACCTCTAAGATGATGCAGTTCAGTATCATAGATGATGCATGTATAAGCATTTCACTGCTAATCAAAATTTTGGCAATTCAAATCACTCCGCAAGAGTAAATATGTAGCAGTCTGCTTTCCAGAAGCTTACAACCTTGGAAACGTTATGACAAGGTCATTTGGAGTCAGAATAGAACTCAATAGTTTGTTTTTGAGTTTTTGAAATACGATGGCATCATTTGGAAGAGTTTCCCTAACACTCATGCTCCCCTGGCCTGATGTCTATAATCCCACAGAAACTCCCTAGAGCATATTTCTTCATGCAATTTCCAGGTAATAATAGTTCTATGAAACAGAGAAGATTAAAAATATTTACATTCATTAAAAATACCCACCCAAGATGAATTGCATTTTCACATTTTACACAAATTACTCTCTATTTCTGTAGGATGATGCAATTGGAACTTCAGTTCTTTTAAAAGCTCATTGAGGCTCTTTATCACCCTCCCATTATACTTGGAATAAAACATTTGTAGTGCTTTAGAAAGCCTAGACTCTTAAAACAAAATAATCGACAGCTTAGTACTGATCTCATGCTGTTCCATGAACAATGAATCATCAAAGTTGCCAATTCTACACAAGAAATAAAAGTGCTTCATACAATAAAAGTTTATGTTCCCAGTGGCAGACAATCTATTATTTTATTTAGAAAGATGCATTTACCATCCAGCTGCTGTATGTAAGGTATATTTTGAAATCCCTTTGTCATTTAGATATTGATTTATATACGTTAAAGACATTAAAACAAGTAGATTTGTTTCTTTTAAATTATTGCTACACAATCAGCTTGAAATCATTGGCACTCCTTTATACTACTGCATCATGTGAAATTAACACTTTACCAGTTGATAAACGAATGAGCTCACTACTACAGAACAAATTATATTGAAAAAATGATCCTATATATATTCTCCTCCCAAATAAATTTTAATTTCACTGTTATTAGCTTAGACATCTTTCTTCATAACTTCTTTCATGATATATGAATAGTATCTGTGCTAAATAAGTCTGTGCTATGGATTTTCACATGGAGTGATTTTTCTCCTATGTGTCTCTGTGTACTAAAAAGAGGCTACAACCAATCTAAAGAAATAAATATTTTAAAACCTCCTCATCAAGGGTACGTGATGAGGAATAATAAAATTATATATTGCTACTAGAGTGCTAGTTTATATATGCACAGGTTGATTCCCATACCAGTCCCCCCAAAAAACATGTTGAAATGTGACTACAGTCAAAGGATGTCTGCAGACAAATTTTCTAAGTGATTCCCTTACCATGATTTTCTTAGGTGTCTTTCAAAGACGAAAATTGCAATCAATTCAGTGACTTCTGATGGGATCTGCTGGGTCAGCTCCATTCAAGGCAGAAAGGTTATGACAATCTGGGTGACTTCCGAAGGGGTTATCTGAATAGATTTTCTGAAATAACATAGGGGAATCAAAGGAGTTTCCTAAGAAGTTGTTTTTTTGTTTGTTGTTTTTTACTTAAACCTGTGCTGGTGAGAAATGATCCTGGAGAGTGGTACAAATGATTTCCCCCACTAATGACAAGTACCTGCTAATTTTTCAGAGGGAACAAGAGTGGTCCTAAGAGAATTCCCTTGGGAAACCTTGCTCCACCCACCCTGTGGCCCTGATCATGCCCCTTCAGAATTCTTTTTGTTCCTCAAACTCCCATGTCACTGAAAAGTGATTTGATTTGAGTGCCTTGCGGATGAGGATCCTGCCATTTTGACATGCTGTAAAAGAGGGATTGCAGAATTCTTTAAGAAGGGCAAAGAGATGGAAATATTGGCTTAAGAAGTGCATCGACCTAGATAGAAGGTATGTTAATACAAGATAGCGTTACATTTTCATATTTGGGTTTAATAACTATGGGGGCAATATATTTGGACTAAGTCTCATATAATTAATCATGTTCACCATCTTCTATTCCACCTCTAACACTGGGAAGAGGGCAAGGAAATGTCAGCAGACTTCTCTTTACCACTATGGGGAGGAATTTAATCTTGTTTCGGAGGATCTTCTTATTCTAGGTTTTTGAGCAAAGTGCAATATCAAATACAGCTGGATGAGTCTCCAGTCCTAGAAGCATATGAGGTATGTATTGTCAAGTTCTGCATGATCGGTTTGCAGCCTAAATCACTATTGTCTCCATGCTAGAAGTGTATACAAGGATTTTTTTTTAAATCATGATTGCAAATCCCAAACACAAAACTATCAACTACTGCTATTACATTCCTCCTACTGTGCTGCATCCTTTGGTGGGGGTGCGGGTGGGGTGTCCAGAATCGTTGTGCAACAAAAGACCCATTACACTGAACACTCTCAGAGAGACTGTTGAAGGATGTCAATCTTGTAGTTGAAGGAACACCCATGCTACACACTGCTTATATAAACTTTTATTTCATTTCTAAGAAAAGGTCCCACCTAACGTGGCTATTTTACAGTCTGTTTCATGATTGTTAATTGGGCAAAATTTAGAACTGTCTGCAATTACGACTAGAAATATTTTTCCTTCTCTTTTTACAATTATCTTAGACCTCATCAGTTGTCTTTTCTAAATAGAGTTTCTCTTCATGAGTTTTTGCTCATTTTTGCTCATCCTGCCTAAGTGAAAAAAAATGGAGGAAAAAGCATAAACTGTGGTGTAAATCATCATTTAAAATAAAGTTTGTTATTTCACAATTGCATATGAAGAAGACATTATTCCTTCTTCTCCATCATACAAATTCTTTCTATTATCTAAGTTTCACAATAAGACTTACCTTTATCATGCATATTTTCTAGTTTGAGCACATATTTGCTTTCTATAGATAGACTTCCTACCAATCAAATTATGTTCTCTAACTTCCTCTTCCAAATTGACCCGGTCTTTACATACATGTACAGACCCGGTCTAATACATGCTATTAGGCTGCCCATTGGTTTACAACTCAATATCTCTGATGCATATTATATTTTCTATTTGCTATTTCTAAATCTATTGAAAGTTAGAGAAGGTTTCAAAAATTATAGCTAGGGACAGAGAGATGTGGCAAAACTCATAAGCAAATACAAGAATAAATTATCTACTACTATGTGGCCTATTTTGTTAGAGTAGGAATTTTAAGCATATTTATCAACTTAATTATGGGTATATTTGTAGCCTTAAGAGACTTATCAAACAGATACATTACATTAGATAGCTAGGCCATAATGAGTAGACATACTTGGTCTTCTATGGTTTAGTACAATCTGAATTAACTTTACCATCATATTGTTCATTAATAGAGGGCCCACACATAAAATTTGCAATGTAGCACTTAGGAAAATAACAAATAGGGGGTTGTGTAGTCAGAAAAAGCAGATAAAGCACAAGTGATGCACATAAAACATGGCATATATCTACTGTATGGCATACTCTAGAACTCAACTCCGTCATACACATGAACTTAGAATGAATGGAATGGCTGAGAGAATAAGGATTACTACACAACAAACCCTCTAATATAATCAAGATGCAACCAGTTTAATTAAATGTGTTGATGCAGAGCATTATATAAAAAGAAGTTTGCAGCATATGTCAAATGTTTTAATATATATATATATATATATATATATATGCATACATTGATGCACCAACTTTTGATTTAAGTTAAATCCTTTAAATTTGTTGATGTGCAATCAAGTTCAATGCCCATAGCTACCTAGTGCATACCATTATCTCACCTGTAATCAATAGAGCACCATTCACTTTCTGTTTCATTGTCCTTAGTGTATAGCAGTAACTTACAGACTTGCACGCCACACTGAATGTGGAATATTAATTGGGAGCTTATAATATTTCCCAATTTTTATACTTTACCCTATATACATCTAATTTTACACAAATTTGTATTGCTTTGTAGATTGTTCAAGTCCTCATTTTCTCAACTTGCATACTATTTAAGTAAGTTAGGTATACACAGTAAGTATAACTAATGTTAATGTTATCAGATAAGGGAACAACTAGAGTTGGTAAGCAAACATACTGACTGTGGAAGAGGGGGTGTTAAGTCACAAGAATGGGGTCATGTGTGCTTCAGACACCAGTCCGTGGCTTAGAGGGGGACAATGATGAATATTCATTTTATGAGTTAGTAAGGTTAGCTCAATACCAGCTGTGAAAACAGCAAATGAAGGAAAACATGATGTGAGATAAATGGAACCATTATGGGCAAATAGGGCACACTTTCTTCCCAGAATAAAGGACAATTATATAGAAACATATGAATAAACATGCCTTACTTTAGATTTCTAAGAGTATACAATCAAGTACAATCCCAAAATATCTGCTCTCAGACATGCTATCTTCTGAAGGAATTCTTTACTGAGAAATAATGTCCCTGATGGGTTCATTTTCTAATTTGAACTTGAATTAATTACCTTAAGCAATTTCACTAATGCCCCTAAAATATCTTTTTGCAAAGATGTTATTGAACTTGCACTGTGTAACTATGAACTAAAAATAGGAAACTGACAGCTTAACTTTCTTCCTTGCCTTTTCTTTAATGTAGCTTCCAAACTCCAGAAATAGAAATAAGGAAACCAACACTTGGTTTCACAAAAGGTAAGATACATTGAATGAAATCTCTCAGAAGCTTCTTTTGTGGGTGAGAGGTGTGCTTGCATTTGACCTGTCTAACAAGTGCCTTAATGAGCCCTAGTGGCACGGTGGGTTCAGTGTTAGGGTGTTCACAGCAGTTCACGCCAACCAGTTGCTCTGTGCAAGAAAGATGAAGCTATCTACTCCAATTAGTCTTGGAAACAAGCAGTTCTACACTCTTGTGTAGCATTGTCATGGTCAGAATCGACCCAATGGCAATGCATTTAGTTAACATATTTCAATTCCAAGGCTCCCTGGTGCCATAATACTGCTGGCTGCTAACCTAAAGGTTCCCCTGTTGAACCCAACAGCAACTCTTCAGGAGACAGATGTGCCCATCTGTTTCCAGAAACAGCCACAGCCTTGGACACTGTGGGACAATTCTATCAATCCTATACACTGGCTATGCGTCAGAATTGACTGGAGATTGGGCTTGGGGAAATTTTTGTCACAATTAAAGTCTCTTTTGAAAATTTCCCATCATTAAAACACACTTGTAAAGTTCCTCATTAGTCAACTTATCACACAGTGTTCTAAAAATACACCAATAGAAAATTATATTCAATGAGACACTCTCTTGCTAGGAGCCCCTATTTTTAGCAAGCAGGTGACTGTTTTGAAATTAAGGATTGCTTCTATTACATAAAATGTTCATGCTTTTAAATATTCAGTACTTTTAGAATGTCATCAGTCTTCCCGGAGCTTGCATTTCCATCGAAGGCATTTCCATCGAACTCCCAGGAATTAGGAAAGGGTAATTGTCTTTAGAGGGACCACCCTGCAAGATCACCCATATTAGGTCCCAAATCTTGTTTACATCTGCCTTCTACATCAGCATGCTCCTCATTCTAAATGGCCATTGTAGCAATGCCTGCTTGGGCTGAAATGAGTTTTCTATCTGTTACGAGGAAAGGTTCACCAGGATGTGATTTCATTTGTTTCTTTTGCCTAGAGGTATATTTGGCCTTCAGAAAAGAATTGGAAGGTTTCAAAGACAAGTACTGTGCTTGTGAATTAGGAAGACAAGATCTAACATGAAATTTCATGGCTTTTCATTCTCATTTACCTTTAAGTCACTCTCAGACGCAGAGAAGAGTTTGGGTAACTGCTGATCCCAGTCCATTCCGAAACCGCTGATTTTGAAGCCTGCCTATTGGACGGGGCGCTCACTCTCATTATAAAACCGATATGTCCAAATTTTAAACTGAATGCCACTTCTTCCTGTTGAAATTTAATGTATGCCCTATTGTTAGTGTTATCATCACAGCTGCAGAAGTCTTCAAATGGTCAGATGACTAAAATCAAATCCCTGGTAGTGTGCCTACAAAAGTATTAAAGTTGCTTTTCTCTGGGCCAAGAAAATGAACTGGCTATTTTTAGGTGTCTGTATGTATAGATGCATGTGCACACACACAAATACGTATTCCCATTGTTTCTTTTGTTGTAAATACGTGTTACCTCACTTTGATTGTTTTTTTTTTTTGCATCACTGCCCTCTGGTGGGAGTGGGAGGCCCAGCCTTGCTCCTGGAGAGCTGCTGGATGCCTCACCTTGAAATCATACCCCACAAAACCAGATTTAGTTCCAACATTCATTTAAAATTGTATACTGCCTAAAAATGGGCTTGCTTCATACATGCATACACACATATACATACATACTACAATTGATGGGTTAGTCTTCTCTTTGCCCCCCTCAACAATACTATGGGAAATTTTGACTACTGCTCTTATTCTGGCTTACCTTGGATTTCAAATGATTTGCACTGAAATAACTGTAGGAGGTAATTGGCAGGTTTGGTTGATGTAACAGTCACGATGAACAGTGAAACACAAAATTGTACTTGTTTTTCAAATATGTTAACCCTGACTTTTATTTGACCCCAATATCTGATCTTCATTTTTACTAAGCAAAAGCATATGTATAATTTAGAATAGAAGTTTAGAAATTAATATCTCAAACACTTCATGCTTTTGAAGCACATCTAAATGAAACATAGTAAAGATTCCTATTTTAAATTGTGAAACAAACACTGTGTAGAATGTGCACAAAGATATACAATCTAAAGTCACTTTAAAGACAACAACCATACTAGTGCTGCAAAATGAGAGATGTAAAATATTGCTAACACCTCAATATGTGTGCGTCCCTGAAAAACGTAAGTACGTGATTTCAGCTTGTGCCCCCCCACCCCCACCCCACCGCCTTTGTAAGAAAGGAATAAGGAACTTCATTGGTATAGCGGGCTACATGCTCAGCTGCTAACTGCAAGGTCAACTGTTTTAAACTACTAGCTGCTCCTCAGGAAAAAGAAGACCTTTTTGCTTGTACAAAGATCTAGAGCCCCAGAAGATCACAGGGACAGTTCTATCTTGTTCTGTAGGGTCACTGTGCATCATAATTGACTGGGAAGTAGTGAAAGTGAGGAACAGCAATATTTGGATTATACTAGAATCAGAGTGTCTTTCTTCCTTTCCTCCTGGCGTAAATGATCGATGCAAAATTAATCCTGCTGTTTTATGCAACTGTAGGTCATTTATCGTCATTATTATTACATTGTGAAACTACAGCCAGTTTCTTTTACAGTTTGTGAAACTGTGAGTTATTTTCCAGTTTGAAACTATTAAAAATGAACCCTAACATAAACATTGTATTATTGTACCCAAATACATATATGCATTGGATTATCTAAACCCTGGAGGTAGGAGTGGAATATGTGGTCAAAGATTAAGCACACCTTCATTTTTAGCAGATAATGCCAAATCATCATTCCTAGTAGTTATGATACCTTATGAGCCATCAACAGAAAAAGTTCCTGCTGATTCCTATGCTAAGGAAAATATATCTTTTTAAACCAATTTAATTCATCGGTTTTTAATGGTGCTGAGCACTTTTTATTGCTGCCATTTTGAATATTTTAATTTGAAAAGCTTTATTCATTTTTAAATTTTTATTTTTGTACTTGTTATTGTTAGATGCCATCAAATCTGATCCACCTCCTCAGCACTCTATGTATGTATACCAAAACAAAACATTGCCTTGCCCTGTGCCAGGCTCCTAAGTTTGAGCCATCTGTTCCAGCCAATGCATTAATTGGAACTGTTGAAACTCCTCCTCTTTTTGCCAATGTCATCAATATTATCTATAATTTGTCATGATACACAAAGGCAAATGACAATAGAGTCAATAAAACTCAAATATCTATTGTTCTATACTTTAAGGTCCAATCTGAATTGAATCTCTGGCATGTCTTTATCAATATACTGCTTTAATGATCTTGTGCAAAATTTTATATGCATGTGATATTGATGATATTGTTTAATGATTTGCTCATTGCTATGGGTCAACCCCCCTGTCCCCTTTAACGGGCATGAATATAGAGCTCTTGCGATCACTTTGCTCAATAGCTGTTTTCCAGTGAGTGTTTCCTGCATAACATCTATTTGTGGAACTATCTTAAATGCTATTCCATCAATTCCTGAAGAATTGTTTGGGACCAATACCTTCACTTCAGCTTCCATTTCTTCCTTCAGAACCATTTATTCTTGATCATGTGCTACTTTCTGAAATGATTAACATTGATTAATTCTATTTGTCAAAATAACTCTGTGTACTCCTTTATTCTTATTTTGATGATTCAAATATCATAGATATTTTGCCCAATAAGCCCGTTGGTATTGCAACTTAAAGCTTGAATTTCTTTGAGTACTTTCAACTCAAAAAAATGCTGAGCATGTTCTTCCATGTCAGATTTCTAAATCCAGATCTTTGCTTGTTTCATTCCATATTACTTTGCCATCTTGAACTGAACGTTGGAATAATCTTATAAGATCATTTACTTCATCATTTCTTCTATTTTTTTTAGTTACTCTATACTTACATTCAAAAAGAAGTTTTCAAGTCTCTTCTGACATTGTTTCTTTGTTGTGTTTTTCAAGACCTTTTGTTTTGTTCACACAGCATATCCCACCTCTGTCATTAGTGCTCAAATGTGTCAAATCTTTTCTCAAGATATCCTAGAAATTCAGGTGAGATAGATTCAAGGATTTCATGGCTTTACTTTCCTTCAGCTTCAACCGGAACTTGCATTTGACAAACTGTTAGTCTGTTGTACAATCTGCACTTGCTGATTCTATTAAATTTCCTCATGGTCTATTCCCACAGATGGAGTGAATTTGAATCCCGAGTATTCCATCTGTTGAAGTTCACAGTCATAGTCACTACTTGTTATTGAATTAAAATATTTCAATGGAGTAGGTTGGCTTTAAAAATTCTCTCATGCAATGTGAATGGCATTTCTATCACCAAGGCCTTGTTTCACCAAGACCATGTTTCCCTACTACTGATATATCTTTTTTCTCCAACTTTCATATTTCTATTACCAGTAAATTAAGTGCCTTGTTATTGTATATTTGATCAATTTCCAACTACAAAATTGGATAAAAACTTCCAATTTCATCCTATTTAATGTTAGTGGTTAGTATATAAATTTAAATATTAATTCTGTTAACTGATTTTCTTGTGGGTCTATGTATATTAATTATCCTATCACTGACAGTTTTACAATTCAAGGTAGATCTTGTAATGAATAATCTTTTGAAAATGAATGCCATGCAATCCTTTTAACATTTGTCTTTCTGATATAGACTCTAAGATTTTTTTTACCTCAAATAACTAATACCAGTCCATCACAGCTCAGTAATGCTGAGAATACCAATATTTATTCATCCCATTTTTTAAAATTATAAATAATTTTATTGGGGGCTCATATCACTCTTATCACAAGCCATCCATCGTGTCAAACACATTTGTACATATGCTGCCATCATCATTTTCAGAGAATTTTCTTCTATTTGAGTCCCTGGTATCAACTGCTCATTTTACCCTCCCTCTCTTCCTCATAAACACATGATAATTTATAAGTTATTATTATTTCTCATTTCTTGCACTATCCGATGCCTCTCCTTACCGCCTTGTCTGTTGTTCATACCCCCGGGAAGGGGTTATAGGTAGGTTATTGGGATATTGTACTGTCGATATTATTCCGGAGGAGTTACTAGTCCTGTATTCTTTGTGTTACCAGCTCTTATCTGCACCTATGTACATGCTCTGATTCAGCCAGAATTGTAAGGTAGAGTTAAGGACATGACAGAGGAGGCATGAAGCATTAAAGATCCTGAGGAGAGCTGTATATTTCATTGGTGCTTTACTGCATGCTGACTGACCCATCTTCTCATGACCACCTGCCTACAGATGGACTTGGACTTCAAGTCTGCACTCCACCCCCCATAATTCAAATTGTGAATTTTTGCACTGAATCTTTGATGCTGATTATCCAATCCCATCGATACCCCATGATCACACAGGCTGGTGTGTTTCTTCCAAGTGGTCTTTGTTGAATCTCAGCTACATGGTCACTTGTTCACCTTC
This sequence comes from Nesogale talazaci, assembly GCA_004026705.1. Classification (NCBI taxonomy): domain Eukaryota; kingdom Metazoa; phylum Chordata; class Mammalia; order Afrosoricida; family Tenrecidae; genus Nesogale; species Nesogale talazaci. Next base: position 87,131 of record PVJH01002281.1, read on the forward strand.
AAGCCTTTAAGATCCCAGATGCTGTATCTTTTGATAGCTGGGCACCTTCAGCTTTCTTTACCACATTTACTTATGCACCCACTTTTTTTTTTCAGCAATCATGTCAGTAAGGTATCATCGAATTCCAGTTTAATAGAACAAAATGTTCTTGTGTTGAGGACGTATTTGAGTAGAGGCCCAATGTCCATCTGCTTAATACTAAACCTATAAATATATGTAAATAGATCCCCATTGTCATATATAAGTATCTGTACATATATACATGTCTATATTTAAATCTCTATAGATGCCCTTTGTCTCCTAGTTCTTTTCTCTATATTCTTTTACTTTCCTCATCTCCTAATGTCATGTTCAGCATTCATTTGGGTTACTGTAATTCCTCTTGGTTGGTTACATTACCCTTGATCAAGTCCCACTAGACCTCCTACACCCTCTTCACCATTGATTTTTGATCACTTGTTTCCTTGTCCCTGGATTAGTTAGCACCCTCTTCTTTTCCCCCACCTCCCCTCTCCCATGGCCCCCAGAACTATTATCCAGCTGTTTTCTTCTCCAGTTTGTTTATCCTGCCTATTTTATCTAGAGAGACATGCAGAGATAATAATATGCACAAACACATGACCGAGCAAAAGAAAGAACAATAGAAAATAAAACAGTAGCTCCAATAACAACAACAACAAAAGACAAGGGCAAAAAGGAAAGAAAAGCCAATAAGTATTTCAAGATCTATTTGTTGTCATTTATGAGTGCTTTCTGGTCAAATCTGATGGGGAGCCATGACCTGGCCCCACAGTCTATTTTTGGTGTTCCTTGAGGACTTCATTGCTCTGCTCATCTTGCTGTTCTGTTTCATGCCCTTAATGTTTTACCTTGATGTGATGAGGTCTGAGCTGGCAAAATTCCCACAGTTTGTCTACAGTGCTTCCCCCCCTGTGTCAGGGAGGAACACAGCACCTTGTAGTGGTACTGGCCCTATGGTCCTCTCTGTGCATTGGCTGCTCTGAGCAGAAATGTTGTCCTTAGGGCTTGGTGGGCCAGGATGTGTTTCACTCATTCCCCCCCCCCTTCATTTGCTACTGTGTGCTCTGATTAGACACAACCCAGTCCTTGAGCTGTAGCTTCAGTGCTGTCCTCTGAAATGATTTATACTTGTGGGAGGGGTGGCTGTCCACTTAGTTCATTACGGGGCCCTCAGGCCTCTCTATTGATTCTCTACTTCAAGTCAGTGAGTTGCATTCTTGCCTTGAAATACCGGATTGGAGTTGGGTCCCTCTTTCCCAGTGGAGAGATAAACAACACTTTGCCCTTGGGTAGGTTAATGCCCTGTTCTCCCAGCTACTAATGTCTTTCCCCACCCTCCTTTTTAGTTGACTACTATATATATCCCTGGATTTGATCCAGCCCTTGCCATATTACCTGAACCTCATCCCAGAAATGTATGTTTTTATCATGACTTAGGAGACTCAAGTTGTGCTTGCCCTTTTGTGCTTAGCTTACTTCACTTAGCATAATTTCCTCCAGTTCTTCCCATGTGGTGATGTGCTTCATGTGTGCTTTTTAGGGATGCATAGAAATACTCCATTGTATATGTGTACCACAGTTTTGCAATCCATTTATCTATTGATGAAAATTTGGGTTGTTTGCAACTCCTTGCAATTGTGAGCTGTACTGTGATGAACATTGGAGCACAGATTTCTGGCCATGGTTTGTTTTCTTGTCTCTTCTGGGTATATGCCCAATAGGGGGATTTCTGGGTTGCACGGTAGCGTGACTTCCATCTGGTTTAGATATCGCCAAATGGATTTCCATCGAGACTGTACATACATTGACAGTTGATGAGCATTCTTGTCTCCCCACAGCCCCTCCAACACTTGTTACTTTCTGATTTCTTGAATTGGGCTATCTTTGAGGGTGTTTGGTTGGGCTATCTCATTGTTCTTTAAATTTGCATGTCTCTTATGGCTAGAGACCTGGAACATTCTTTCAAATATTTATTGACCATTTGGATTTCTGTCCATGAGAAACTTCTGTTCAGGTCCTTTGCCTACCTTGTGAATGGACAATTGGCTTTTGTCTTGTAAGTTAGCAGAATATTGTAGATTTTAGTAATAAAGCCTTGTGTGGTGTGTCATTGCTAACGATGTTTTCCCATTCTGCAGTCTCTCTTATTACTTTCTTGGTGCATTCTTTTGATGTATACAATAATTTTATCTTTAGTATATCCCTCTGGTCAATTTGTGCCTCCTCTGTGTTTGTGTTCTTCACTATTTCTGATAGCCTTCATATTCCCTGAGTCAGGGTTCTCAGATTTGTTCCAATTCCCTCATCGATAATTTCCCTAGATTCATGCTTCATACATTCTGCATTTGAGCAAATACCTTCCTTGAAGCTTCTTCTCCATTATGCACTAATTTTGCAGCCCTCCTCTCATTTTCCATTATGCCACATCTGAAAGAAAAAGGTCTGAAAAGCATGATTCCATCATGAACCTTGCTTCTGCTCAGAGGAGGCAGCTATTCCCCACTCATATCTGAAGTGCCACAAAACCTGCAGTGCTCATACCCTGGCAGTATATCAGAGAATATCTCACCACTGGTCATAGATTTTTCACTAGACATTTTTATTATAAACAATTGCCAGATCCTACATCCTTGCTGGCCTAAATCTGGAAGCACCATGAAAACTGTCCAACATGGGTAATCTGACTTGAAACACCACTAGCACAGCTTCCAGCATCACGGCAGCACATTGCTTTCTTATCCATTTTATAGTTGCATAATGTTTTCTGTATGAAAACTACATTGTTTATATGTTGTACGAGTTTTTTATTCTACTACATTTATTTTATGATTCTTTGATATGTTCTCACAAATGTAAGTTTCTTTTTCAAAGTGGTATTTAATGATACTACCAAGTGCATATGAATATACCATTTTAAGTTTTTTCTAAGGTATTTACAAGTTAGTGTCATTAACCTTTACGTCTATAACCCAGAAAGATTTGGCATGGGTATATGGTGAGAGCCGGGCATATTTTTATATTTGTCCAAAGACATATTTAATCCTCCAACTCATTTGAGTGTAATGAATATCATGTTTCTATAATTGAAATCCAAACATACATGGATAACTATTCATCTTTTCCCATTCCCATTGGTTTATTCATTCACAGTAGCTAGGTCTTCATTATTAGATTTTAATATAAATTGTGATGTCTAGTGAAGGTTTTATTATAAGCATACTAATGAACTGTCATCTTTATACTATTTAATCTTCCAAATGAGTACTGTTCATACACGTGTTTAGATTTTCTTTAATTTCTCTCCATGAACTTTTAAATGTCTATACTTGCAATCTTAACTTTGTTGTAGTTTTAATATTTATTCCTAAGAATAATGTATTGTATACTGCTGTAAATTGTGCATTTTTCAAGTAAATTTTTACTGTTCATTTTTGCTACATGAGTGTAAGATTCAATTTTTTCATTCTTCTATATTGATTTTATCTTCTGGAAACTTGCTAAATCTAATAATTCATTTGTCACATTTGATAATCTACGTACCCAAGAATTTTATCTAGGATACAAATGGTTTTATTTCTCCTTTTCTAGTCCTTGAAGGTTTTATATATATATTTCTTGCATCTTCATGCTTCTTGGGAGTTCCAAGACAATGGTGAATAAAAAATAATGATACAGAAAACCCTTGCTTCAAATATCAGTTCTTGAAGGAACAATTTCAAATTGACAGTAAAAAGGATAACTTTTTGTCCTGACTCCATGATCCCAAATATTTATCAATATAATTTATACATATTTTTAAGTTCTCTTAAATTTGTTTCTGGCAAATGATAATTTTTTCATGACTCAATTACCTTTGAATCAATTTTTATATACTACTTATATGAACACTTCTTTAACAATGGCTTGTCTAACATGTCATTATCATTTCCAGTATGATCCACATAGTTCAGTACAACTTTATTTCTAATTTTATATTTTATGTACTTTATCCATGACATATTTTGAATTGTTTAATAATGTCAAAATATGTGAAGATTTTCTAGTTAACTCTTTATGTTTGCTATTTCGCTTTTTCATATTTGTTTAATTCTCCCTTTGTCAAATGTCCTAACCCAAAATTACTGACCATATTGAACTCCTTAGCTATTCTTTGTATATTTCCTGAATTCACTACCTTTGTTTAAAATTAAAGATCATTTATTGAGGCCTCTTATAATTATTATTACAATTCATACATCAATTGCATCAGGCATGTTTTTACAAATGTTGCCATCATTATTTTCTAGATATTACTTTCTACTGAGACCTTAGTAACAGCTCCTCTTTTTCACACCCCCACCCCACCCACCATGATCCCTTTATAGATTATAAATGATTTTTTCATATCTCACACTGACCATTGTCTCCCTTCCCCCATGGATTCTATGCCTCACTCTGGAGGTGGGTATGGTTGTGTGTCCACCACTGTGAATGGGTTCCCCTAACCCCCACCCTCTGGGGTTGCTATTCCCACTCCTGTTCCTGGATCGCATGTGTCATGAATATGAAATTCTTATATTAACTTTATGCACTACCTTGTGTCTCATTTATTCTACCTTATTTTTCTATGATAATGTTGGATACGAATAGTGAAAACAGGCATTTTTGTCTTGATCTTGACCTCAGTGGATAAACATTTCAATGATCATTTCAATTCGATTACCCATAAATTTTAGTTGATGTGTCTCATTGTATTAAGATATCTTTCTAGTCCTCAATTGCTGATATAAATTCATTTATGTAATTTTCCACATCTCAGTTAAAGGCATTATGCTCCATCCAGTTAGGCATGCGTAAAACCTAGGAACTATTGTTTATATCTCCCTCACTTTCAACATAATACCAGGTCTTAGGGATATCACCTCTTACACATATCTCTAATCTATCCATATGCATACACTCCACTACAACCATTTAGTATAGGGCACTAATACCTTTGCTTTGGACAGCCAAATCAGCCTTCAAAGTTAATTCCTAAATATGATTCTACACTATTATGTACATATAATAGAGAGTATTATTTTACAAATATAATGATGTTATCAACTTGTTTAAAACACGTTAATGATATCTCATCTGTGTATATTTCCAGCATAATCTTACGTAGCACTCTACCTTACCCTCTGAACCTGTTACATTGATTTTATTTCAGTTTCTCAAATATACCACTCAACTTCCCTTGACACTAAAAGATTTTTGCATTCATTGATACTGAATGGATTTTGAACAACTTAACATTTTGATAGGCATTACTTTGCATCACTAGCTCCTAAAGTAGAAGCATGTGAACATTGACCATATGGCTCTACTCAGAATGTGTGAGGGGAAGCAACTGCCTCTTGAACACTCTTCTTTAGCATCCTAGCCTCTGACTGATCTCTCAACCCCAAATCAATAAAGGATTCAGGAAAACATAAGAGTTCATCTACAAAAAGAAATGACTGTGGTTCACTAATCAGTAAATATAACAAAAAAGGTCAGAGGTCAAATTCTTTCAAAAGTACCCTGGGTAGCCTTATACAAATTGTGATGCTTGAATTCTGGTATCCTAATAATGTTTCCAGGAAGGTCGACTAGAGTGCATATGAAGAGTACTTTTAATTGCTCTATAATTGTTGATTATTGCTAATGTTGAACAAATTATTATTTCAGATCCAAATAGTTACAGAACTGTAATCTTTCGAAAAAAAAAATGGAACACCTCTCAGAAACTTGGCATTTCTGGTTACACAGCTGAGATAATTACTGGACAAACAGTTTCCTGCATCTGGCAGGAAACATCCACATGGTGAGGCAACTGTCAACAATATGATATTTCCAGGCACGTATTTGCTTCCATGTGCATCTGTCTGTGAATCCTGTCCTGTTGCTCACTGCAATTTCCTAGTACAGCGTGTACCACCGGATACAAATGTCATACAGAAGAGAAGATAGGGCAAAACAAGAGGGCAAAGCTACCTTTTATGAAGACTTCCATAAAAGGTGTCAGATGGTATGATTGTAGCATACACAATGGAGATTTAATCATTAGAAATTATGTACTCCATAGTAAATTGAAAAATACACATCAATAAAGCAACTGCATTTCACAAACCAAGCTACTTGAAACAAGTACTTCAGATTGGAAAATTAATTATCCCCATGTAATATTTTGCAAGCTAGACATGCTGGAAAATTTGAAGTGATCACTGCCAATTCACTCAGCAAAAAATACTTTTTGGGGTATATGTATTAAAATATCATTTGCTTGAATTTCCTCAAACAATTTTTCACCAGGACAGTTATTTCAATCATGTGAGGAGTACATTTCTAAAAGATTTTCCAGTAAACACAATGCCTCCATCCCTTTAGCAATAGCTAAGTAGTCTATATTTATCAGGCTACATCCATGCCTAAAAAGACTGGTGGTCTTTTGCATAATTAGCGAGAATATTTACTCTGAATCTCACCATTATTCCCAACATAAAATATTACTTTGTAGAAGTCAAGTCTTCCCTCATGTTTTTTAGGAATAAACTGTGTTCAGAGTTTAAGGTTCAATGGAGGCCCAGTGGTTAAATGTCCACCTGTTGACCCACAGGATAGCCTGTGGGACAGAGTCCAACCCACAGGATAGGCATATTTAAGTTTAAACTATTACTGTATAGTTTCATTCTTGACATGGAATAAGAAAGGATATATTTTTAATGTGATTTTGGACTTCAAGATTGCAGGGTCACATATAATGATTTTCTAAAGGGCCTGGTAGATAGAAGACACATCATATATATATATATATATATATGTATATGTATATGTATATATATACATACACATATGTGTGTATATATATATATATATATATATCCCCATATCCCCATTTGTGTCTCTGGTGTATAATTTCTATTTAACCCAGCCATACCCTTTACCCTGCTTTGTGCCTCTGGAAATTAACCTAAAGGGACTGTCTCAATACGTTCCTTTGCCAGAAGGCTTCTAGGGGTTTACTTTATTTTTTCCAAAACCATTTTTTTGGAGTTAATACAGATACCATAGCATTCCATAGTTCAGTCTCATCAAGTAATATTGCACAATTGCTCCATGAGTTTCAAAGCATTCTTTTCTTTGCCAAACTCCTTAATGTCAGCTCCCTTATATCGCTCGCCTCTGCCACCACTACCGCTACCATTGGCCCCCTAACCCACACCCAGAAACCCTTATTCTACTGGGTGTCCCTAAAGGTTCATCCATCCTGGGTTTCATATACTCAAAAATGAGGGAGGAGGAAAATATATAACAATATTTCAAGAGGTTGACCCTCAATGACATAGCATATCTGAAATAAGCCTCAATATGAATAAACAAACAAAAATACAGAAACTTGTAAATCAGATCTGAGGGTAGATCAACTGACATGGATGGAGCTTCTAGTTTTGTCAGTCAATCGAAGTCACTAGATCACAAGTCAAGATGATTAGTTTTTAAATAAGTTTTGGAAATTCTGTGCTAATATTTCTTTATGTGTTCTTCCTGGCCATTTCTTTCCCTCGTCTCTCCTTGGGGATTCCAATGACACATACTGCAAAGCACTTTATATTTTCCCATGCATCACTGAGTTTCTGGCCATTTCTTCCAACTTTTTTTTCTTTTCTGTTCTTTATATTGCATTTCTATTGACCAATCTTTAAATTTTACTGTTATTTTCTATAAGCTTTAACTTGTGAGTAAAACTCAATCTGCAATTACAGAAACTTTTTCATTTAGGTTATTGTGACTTTAGTTCATTTTTAACATAATTTTGTTTAAAACATATTTTCCGTCTTAGAGCTGAGATCACATTTGTATTGTTCATTCATGAAGATTTTCAGCATCCTTGGGTGCTATTTCTATATACGGGTCATCTCTGGATCTGTTTCTTTTAACTTATTTTGTTCCTTAGTGAAGCTCAGTTTCTGGATTCAACACATTATCCAATTTTGATTTTATGCTGAACATTGTGGGTGATTCATTGTTGGGAATCTTTTTGTTTGTTTGTTTGTATTTTGGGGGGACATCACTGCCCTCTGGTGGTGGGAGTAGGAGGCCCAGCCTTTTGCTCCTGTGGAGCTGGAATTGAACTTCCATCCCAGTGGGCCGCAGTTCCGCGCACAACCACTATGCCACCAGGGCTCAGTCCCTGGGAATCTTAATTATGTTATCTTACTTTTAAAAATACTTAGTTCTGACTAGGACCCCCTCATAGTACTTTATGATCTCTTGTATTTTTGTTCAACTTCACTGGACATAATAGGTGACTACCGTTTAGCCTTTTTTAAATTCTTCTTATAGATGTGTGTTACAGCCTTTGGTGGAAGACACGTAAATCATCTCCAAAAAATCTGCGGTTCCCCTCTGTACCGTTTCCTCTTTTCTAATGCCCTGAAAATTATTTGAAACATTCCACCTTCAATATTTACTATTAGGACAATGAGAAATTTTCAAATATTTGTTAAAACTCCTTATAGAGTAGATGTTGAAACAAAATGACTTCAGTTTAAGAATGGTTCAGCCACATTGCTAGGTTATTTTGGCCAAATTACTTAATCCCCCTGAATCCCAGGTTACTCATCACAACATTGGAAAGGACAACTATCTCTTTGAATACTTATGGCAATTACACCACAGACCATATGTTGATCACAGTGGCTGACATCGTGTTCCATAAAAAGCAGTGCTACTCATAATAGTTTTAACCATGAACTCTATAAATATAAAATCTAGCATTCATTCTTGAGGTAGAAATTGCATATATTATTTTAAAACCCCTTCATTACAATATGGGTTCTCTTAAATGTTATTAGTTACCATCAACTTTCTTAATCACCTTAAGCTCCTTTCAAAGATATACACTTCTAATCTGAAATTTGATTGTGCCTGTGGTTTCTTTTACAACATGTCTTTGGTGCTCATGCTGTATTCATACTTTAGATGCATCTAAATTCAGGGGGGAAAGGAGGGGATATATAAAGCAATGACATATCAGTGCGTGATTTATAATATCCGATATGTATAGGAACTAAGTAATGCCAGCAGCAAAGGTTTATAAAAGAAATCTTATAGCAAACCAGTAATTACTATGATGTACTTACAAGTAACAGGGATAGATAATTCGTATTTGGAATCTCACAGCCTTCTAAAAACATCTGGTCTTCTCTTAAATTTAATATTGATCTTCATAATAAAATATACTTGACTGTGATCATAACTTATCTGGTTACTGGGTTTCGCCATCTGAAAAAGACATACATGAACTTTTGATTTGTATTGGAGTAAATTTCTGAATATGGTTCTTTTACACCGTTGAGAAGAACTGTGCAAAATGAGCAGGTATATCACCAGTTGAGAAAATTGTTCAGCTTTAGTTATTTACCACCTCTCTGACTATAAAGAAGAACCATCTTGGAAGCATGAGCATAAAGAGAAATCCTAACACCATGGAAAATGTTCCAAGTTTAAGATCTCGGTCTGAAGTGTAGAGGTTGAGCACAGACACCAGAGACTATGATAACACAAAGATTATGGGATACAGTAAAGGGGTCAGGCTGAGACCAGAAGTCTAGGCAAAGAGACCATGACACAGAAAAGAGAAGAAGTGCCAAGAATATGGGACTGTAAGGAAGAGAAACAGACTGGCGCTCTGACCCACAGAAGCAGACACCAAGGGACCATGTAGTGGAGAGGGTATGAGAGAGAATTGGTTGAGTAAGACTTGCTTCCTGTCTGAGGAGTGGTGTTGCTGTGAATCAGTGACTCTATACTAGATGATGAGGCGCCGTCTTGTTGACTACAAGTCTTTGTGTCCTATGCACAACAGAACACTGCGCCATCCTCACAATAGTCCCTCTGCTTGAGCCCACTGTTGAAACCATGGTGTCAAGCCATCTCATTGAAAGCCTTCCTCTCCTGCACTGACTCTCCACTTTCCCAAGCATGATGTCCTTCTCCAGGTACTGGCCTCTCATGACAAAGTGCCCAAAGTACGTAAGACAAAGTCTTGCCATCAGTGTCCCGAAAGTGCATTATGGAAGTACTTCTTACAAGATACATAGATTTGTTCTTTTAGAAGTATATGGTGCTTTCAATATTCTTCTCAAAGACCATAAATCAAATGATAAATTCTATTTTCAGTCTTCCTTATGCTGTGTCCAACTTACATATGCATATGAGGATATTGAAAATGTCATAGCTTGGGTCAGGTACACCTTAGTCTTCAAAGTAACACCCTTGATTTTCAAAGCATTACATAGGTCTCATGCAGCAGATTTACCTAATGCAATTTATTTTTTGATATTTTGACTGCTGCTTTCATGAGCATTGACTGTGGGTCCAAGCAAGACAAAATCTTTGGCAACCTCAACCTTTTCTCCATTTATCATTATATTGCCTAAGCTTCCAGTTGTTAGGATTTTGGTCTTCTTAACATTAAGTCATAATCTATGTTGAAGACTGCAATCCTTAATCTTCATTAGCAAGTGCTTCAAGTCCTCTCACTTTCAGTAAGCAAGGTTGTGACTCATATAAATCAGTATTTTTTTTTACTTTAACAGACATAAATTTATATTCTCACAGAATAAAAACCTAGTGCTTGACTTTCTCAGTTGACTTCAGAGGAATGTCTTGTCTCTTCTAAGCTTCTGCTCCTGAAGAATCTTCATGTAATTAGTACCTCTAGTCACTTACCACATTTCACTTATTTTCTTTTCTTTTCATTCAGCTTGTCTTTCTTTTTTAAAATCACTATATTGAGGGCTCTTACAACTCTTATTGCATGCCTTACAACTCGTATTACAATCCATCCATGCATCCATCCATTGTGTCAAGCACATTTGTATGTTTGTTGCCATCATCATTCTCAAAACTTAAGCCAGTATTTTAGGATGAGTTGACTAGAGAACCAAATCCAGTGGCACTTGTCTATGTATGTAAAGGAGCTTTATATCAAAGTTTTAATTATATATACAGAAAACATCTCAACCCTATCTAACACAAGTCCATAAGGCTGATACTAGTCAATAAGACCCTCTTCAGACTCACACAGCCACATGCAATAATACAGAATACAAGAAGATCCCAGACCACTCCGCACAGAGTTTTATGGATCCAAGGTCAGTGGAAACATTACAGAGATACAGCAACCCAGTGGTCACGATACCTGGAGGCATGAAGGCAAAATGGCAGAGAAGGAAGGGAGGTTCACAAGGCTGCCCTTCTAGAAGGCCACAATTCCAAGGAGACAGCATCAGGCTGAGACTTGATTGACTGTTTTGAATCTTTTTATACCTCTTCATGTTGAAAAGAAATCATCTACCACAGTCACTTTCTTTGATGATTTGCTTAGAGTACAGATTGAATAAGTATGGGGAGGGGATACAATCCTGATGTATACCTTTCCTGAGTACACAACTGCTTCTTGATCTATGTAAAAATTCCTCATGAGCACAGTGAAAAGTTCTGAAATTTTCCGTCTTCTGAAGTCTATACATCATTTATTTTGGTCCACAGGGTCAAAGCAGAGAATACAAGATGTTTACTTGTGCTTTCTTTACTATGCAAAAGCATTGCACTGTGTGAGCTGTATTCTTACTGTCTACCAATTTTGGTTTGTGTTAGCCTGTTACTCCCCTGATAAATCCCTAAATTGTGAGCATTGTCTGAGTTTATTGCTATGAATAATTGGACCCAGCATAGAAGCAGAGTGCCCTGGTTGGTATCAGAATAAAGATGGATGGAGGGTGGAGACATGTGGCATTCTGCCTTACAGCAATAGGGAAATCAGAGGAGGTGCCCTTTTGTTATAATTTAATGTAACCTCACACAAAAGAATATAAACTTGAATTTCTTTTGCATAATTTTCTTATCGAATGACAAAAAAGTATATAACAATTTCAAATCTCCTCTAATGCTAATACTGTCATTTTCGTATACAATTTACAAATAGTTTATGGTTGCAGACCTATTTAATATTTAATATAGTTAATATAGTTTATAATATTTAATATTATAAACTATAATATTAACCTATTAAACTATTATATAAACCTATAAAATAGGTTGCAGACCTATTTCATATTTAATATAGTTAATATAGTTTATAATATTTAATATAGTTTATAATATTTAATATTTAATATAGTTTCCATTATCACACTGCATATAATAATATATAAAGTATTACCTGGTGTCCTTAGCCTTTTATTTGGGGGGAGGGCATCACTGCCCTCTGGTAGGAGTAGGAGGCCCAGCCTTGCTCCTGGGGAGGTGCTGCTGGATTTGAACCGCCAACCCAGTGGGCCGCAGTCCTGCACACAACCACTATGCCACCAAGACTCAGCCCAATCCTTCGCCCTTTAGATTAGGATTTATTTATCATGGAAATCTAAATTAGTCAGTCTATTCCTCTCAACAATTTCATAGTCATTCTTTTCACATTGCCACACTCATGATTTAAATTATCCTACTTATATAACACGACTATGAATTTCACATAACACCATTTGCAATATTTCCCAAATTTTCATGAGGGGTACTGAGCAAGGGATCATGAGAAACAGGATACCCCCATAAATCCTGAATGCAATTCAAAGGGTGGCAGTAAAACAATGACCAGAAGTGTAATTTTAGAAATTACTTTCCCAGTATTATACTGACTTATTGCTGGTACTATACTACTGAGAAACTTAATATTTTCCTGTAGTGCTTTTTTCTACATAATAAAAATTACTTATGATAAATAATATTTTAAAATAGTTTGCCTGAAAATCCTTGATAAGGATTTGCATTTATTTAAATGCATATATATGTACATGTACACATGTTGATCATCAGCTATATATTTTCACAGATGTATTATAAGATAGGTCTTGACTTGCTTTTGCATGATATTTTTTAGTTTACTGGTATGGTCAACACTAATATGGATAATGGATATTTTCTACAGTTTACAAATTGCCTTGCATCTCAATTAAGTGAAAATAAAATGATTCCTAAGAGCAAAGAATAATACATCAAACTCATTACTCTATCCCTGAATATGGTATTCAGGGTACAGAGAAAGAGATACCTGAATTGACTGGAGACTAAAACAGCCTCCAGTGTGGATGGAGTTTGGAAAACTGAATCCATAATCCAAAATTGTGACTGACCTGAGGACTGTGCCCTATTTTAACATTATGCACAAGTAGAAACACAGTGACTCTCTCAGTCACAGGCAGCCCATTGAGCAAATGTTGTCTACAGAACTACACGTATTTCCCATAGCCTTATACACAGGAAACAAGTACTAGAATCAGCATTGAATTAATTAGTTGTTGAAAGCTCAACAATCCTAAAGAGTCATCTTAAAAATTAAATGATGTATTGTTCATGCTACACATATATATGCTGATACTTTTGTTTAAACTCATTCAATTGACCAATGTAGTCTAGAATAGTGTTGGAAAATAAATGAGGTATATTATTAAATACCTGAGTCCTATGCTATTTAACTATCCTATATATTACATGCCAAGGATTTTATTTAATTAATAAATGTATAATTTAAATATGTAGAACCCATCTTTCACAAAATAAACATTGCAACATAAAAAAATCAATGCATTCTTAAGTAATGTAATTATACAACAAAGACAGTGATTAATATTTATTGAAAGTAGATGCTAGCATTTTTAATTAGGACTATTTTAATTAGAAGAGAAGACCTTGTCATCATCTATCAAACAGATGTCTTTCTAACTGTTCCCACTAAAATACTTACTATAAGAGGAAAATTGGAATTTTATAGCAACTAAATATATATTTATACATAGAATTTGTTCTATCAAAATTTTAATGTTATATATAATACTGTATTTGAGATATTTTATAGTCACTGAACTATTACTTTTTCTTTTTTGAAAGTAATGACTTGTTTCTTTTATAAGAGTAATGTCTACTCACTAATTTATTTTTGTCAACACCAACTTTTAGATATTTACTTGTTTTGGGGGGGAGGGCATCATTGCCCTCTGGTGGGAGTGGGAGGCCCAGTCTTGCTGCTGCTGGATTTGAACCACCAAGCCAATGGGCCGCAGTCCCACACTCAACCACTATGCCACCAGGGCTCATCCCATTTACTTGTGTTTTATTGACAATGCAAAGGTATTAGAATTGTGGATTGTAACCAAATTTTGATAACATTGCAAAAAATGTGATTCCCAGAACCCTTCATTCTGATTATGGGGATTTTGTACCTGGATCAAGAAGCAGTTTTTGGAGCATAACAAAAGGATACTGCAGGGCTTAAAATGAGGAAAGTTGTCTCTTAGGGTTATGTCCTTTCACTATCCTTATTTAATTTGCATACTGAGTAAATATTCTGAGTAACTAGACTCCATGTAAAAGAACAAAACGGGCTGAGCCCCGGTGGTGTAAGTGGTTGAGTGGGGGACTGCAGCCTGCGGGCTTGGCGGTTCAAATCCAGTGGCGGCTCTCAGGAGCAGCACTGGGTAGCGCCCACGAGCACGAGAGGCAGTGATGCCCCCCTCCAAAAAAATAGGAAAAAAAAAGGAAAAGAACAAAACATCAGGATTTGAAGACAAGTCTCATTAACATCTTGTGATAGGTAGAAGACACAAAGTTGCTTCTGAAAGCGAAGAGATTTGAAGTTTTTACTGATGAAGATCAAATTATACAGCTTTCAACTTAATGAACACACACAATGGACCTTCATGATACACTGAGGATTAAAGGTTGATCTATAACCATTCCTCATCGAAACAGCTATCAGAATGACCAAACCACCTATTGCATTGGACAATCCTATAAAATACCTCTCAAAAGTATTTCAAACAAAGAGGTGACCTTGAGGACTAAGGTACATTCCATTCAAACCATGATATTCTCAATCAATTCATATGCATGGAACGGCTGGACAATAAATAATGAACACTGAAAAAGATTGCTGCATTTTTATGGTGTTGGTGCAGAATGTTGAAGCAGATACTCTAGACAGCCAGAACAAATTTGCTTGAGAGGATATATAACCAAAAAAGTCCAAAGAAGTAGGATGCTGTGTTAGTCTAGGTAGACTAGAGAAACAAATTCAAAAGCACTCATATGTGTATAAAAAGTTTTATATACAAGAGCAGCTATACATTAAGAAAATATCTGAGTATAGTCCAGTCCAAGGTCATAAGTCCTGTGTTAGCCCATATGTCTAATATCAATCCATAAGACCTTTACAGACTCACAAAGCACATGTGATGATGACACTAGGTCCATCACAGGTCAGTGGGTGCAGAGTCTTGGGTATCCAGTGGTGATAGAAGCATCTCTACTCTGGTAAGAGTCTCCCTGTGGCTCCTCCAGTTTCCAGGGCTCAGGGTCTTTCAGCATGCTGTCATGTGTCTCCACAGATGCAATGTCTCCCATGGAATGAGCCTTGTCAGTCAAGTGTCCCCAAGAGAGTGAACCAAGAGAGATAGTATCTCCGCCTCCAAGAAGGAATTACTATATTTCCCAGAATTCTCAAGAAAGGGTCATGCCCACACAAACAACTCAATAGCTATCTCCAGACTCAAAGGCTAGCCTCCACCCCTACACTCGTTTTTGGATAGACTTAAACTTTAAAATAATGTGTAAGGTTTTTCTTTAAGACTTCACTAAGGCAGTTGTTCACAACCTTCCTAACGCTGTGTGGCAGTTACTGATCTGTGTGAATTTCAGCACTGGGAGTGTAGGGGTGGAGTCTTGCCTGCCAATCTGAAGTAGGGGTGGAGTCTTGCCTATCAACCTGAAGATAGCCAATGAGACCTCTGTGTGGGCACGGCTTTTTCCTGAGAATTCCGGGAAGTCTTGAGGTATTTCCCAATTGGAGGTGAGAGACTTGACTCAGTCTCTTAGAGACGGTCTACTGACAAGGCAACAGGGCAGCATGATATAGACCCCAAGTCCTGGAGGCTAGAGGAGCTGGAGGAGAAACCACATGGGCTTACCCTGATAGAAACAAACCTCTGGGGCCAGAGAAGCCATGTACAGACCCCTACCAATGCTGAGATGCATCTATCGCCACTGGATACTGCTGATGGACCTTCAGCCCTGGAAAAGAGGAGCCATGGGGAGCCCCTGCCAGCACCAGGATGCTTCTACTGTTTCTACTGCCACTAGACACCACAAGACTCTGCACCCACTTGTCTATGATTATCCTGGTGTCATTATATGTGCTTTGTAAGTTGAAAGGAGACTTTATAGATGGGTATTGGATATATATGGGCTTATGATCTTGGACTGGACTGGGTTGTGATGCTTTCTCAATGGTCCATTCCTCTTGTATATAAACCTTTCCTTTATATCCATATGTGTGCTTATGAATTTGTTTCTCTAGTCTACCCAGACTAACACATGCTGAGAACTTTTAATACAGTTCCTCATATTGTGGTGACCCCCCCTTTACACCATAAAATTATTTTCACTGTTACTTCATAGCTGTAATTTTTACACTGTTATGAATTGGGTGACCCCTTTGAAAGGGTCATTCAATCCCCAAATGGGTCACAACTCACAGGTTGAGAACCACTGCACCAATACTTTGTAAGGAATCCATAAATTCCATGACTTAACTGCTAACCACCAAAAATAGTCTTCTTAAAGAAACAAAAATTCACTGCAACCAAATAAAGACAAGTCTATAAGTAAGGGGAATAATAACATCACTGAGCTGTGCACACCTTAGAATGAGAGACCGTTTGAGATTCCAAAGGCAGCACTTACCCAAGGACAGAGTTCAGAAAGTTAGGAAAGAAAAGGAAGTGAGATATGTGTATTACATCATGGGGACTGCAAACAATGAGATGAAACAAAAATGTGTACAAATTGTTGAATGGAAAAC
This sequence comes from Nesogale talazaci, assembly GCA_004026705.1. Lineage (NCBI taxonomy): Eukaryota > Metazoa > Chordata > Mammalia > Afrosoricida > Tenrecidae > Nesogale > Nesogale talazaci. The sequence goes on from PVJH01002281.1 coordinate 104,073, forward strand.
TGCTTTGATTTGTAAATCTTCACCTACTTCACAATAAAAAGTTAAAAAGGAAATCTGACCAAAATTCTTGCGACATTTGCTAGTTATTTTTTAACCTTGGAGATCTAACCAATTTGCAGCTACCACAATAATGTATAAGCTTACCTTCTCATGAGGGCAGGAGGGATGGGGGAAAAAAGGAGCTGATAACAGGGGCTCAAATAGAAAGTAAATGTGTAGAAAATCGTGATGGCAAAATATGTACAAATATATTTAATACAACCAAGGTATGGGCTGTTTTAAGAGTTGTGAGAGCCCACAATAAAATTATATTAAAAAAGAAACAAAAATTGTACAAAATTGTAATTAGCAGATAATAAAAATTTTGTACAAAGTTCTTTTTGAAGATCCCTTGTATAAAATTAAAAATTTGAGGAAACTGATTTTCATGTTATGGTACACTACCACCTAGGTATGTGGTACACAAAAGTTCTCAGTGCTTAAGTACAAATAGTAATCCTTCAGAATGTGATCAGAGAGCTTGTAGACACTTCCAAGAACCCATAGACACTGTCTTTCATAGACACTTCCAAGAACCCATAGACACTGTCTACAATCAGAGAGCTTGTAGCCACTTCCAAGAACCCATAGACACATAGTCTTCGTTGATTCCTGGTTTGGAAGGCATCTTTAAATATGTAGTCCATCCTCAATATTCTACAGGGTGCCTTATTCCACCACGCTTCCCTCGACAAACGAATGGTACTCTGACATTAGCATGTCATATATGTGTGTGTTTAAGTACAAGCATATGTATATATTGATATATGAATACAGAAGATTTTTTGAAGAACTTAATGGCATAACAAGCATTGCGGAGCAGCAGCACATTTACCTTGTTCCTGAAATGTGAATTTGATTTCAAACAGGAAAGGATAGACCCATGAGTCATCAGTATTAGTCCATGTTTGAAGTGCAGGCATCTTATTGCACATTGCGTAGAATGGATGGAGTTAGCAGAATCACAGATTGTTGGCCTATTACACTAATAAGGAAAAATTGTGTTTCTAGTCATTAGAGTTATTTTGAGACCTTGAGATGTCTTTTGTGTTTTTTTGATTGCTTAACAGATCATGTTCATGCATCATCCTCTTCATTGGTTTTCAAATTAAAGGAAAACTACCCAAACTAAAACTTTTTTTCTTCTTGTCTATGTCTTATCAAAATATTCTTCAAAAGGTAAAGCACTATAATGACAGCATACTGCTAATGTGTAAGAGAACTCTTAAATATACACTATTTGGGATTCATTGCTAATTTAACAGTTTATCTTTTCTTGAGGAAAACATATTAACTAGACGCTTATTCTAGTGAAACATTATAACTGCTAATAAAAATCATGATAATGACGAATAAAATGTACTTTGTAATATGCAAGCCATTTTACACACCAAGTACCATTTTAATGCTGACAGTGTAATTCCCCAAATCAAACTTGTTACCATTTATTCAATCCTGACACATATCAACCCTATGTTGTTGTTGTTGTTGTTGTTGTTGTTGCTAGATGCCAGAGAGTTGGCTCCAATCATATGAACAATAGCACTGCTGGATCCTGCACCATCCTCACAATTTTCCCAACCATTTCCTTGGATGATACTATACATATCATATAGTTCAATAGTTCAGTCACAGCAAGGGGAAATGGATCACAATGATCGACACATAACCATACACCCCTCTACAGGGAGCAGAACAACAGAAAACATGGGGAAGGAAGACAGCGGTCAGTGTGAGACATGAAAATGATAATGTACAAGCTCTCAGGGAGTGATGAGGGTGAGTGCGTAGATGGGAATAAAGAAAGAGCTGATACCAAGGGTTCAATAGAAAGTACATGTCTAGAAAATAATGAGGGAAACATATGTATGAACATGCCTGATTCAATTGATGTATGAATTGTGATGAGTTACATGAGGCCCCAATAAATGGTTCAAAAAGCTGTACAACTACCACTACAATCAATTTTAGAAGATTTTCTTCAATCTTGTACTCATCATGAGTTCCTGATCCTCCAACACCCACCCCTTGCCATGTCCCCAAGGTACCATATATCCAGTTATTGCCCATATAGATTTGTGTACCTATTCTGGCTTTCATATATAGGAAACATTACAAAACAGAACAAAAATAACAATAATAAAGTAAAACAAATTAAGACCTCAATGGAAAAGAAACTAGAACACAATAAAGTTGATCCTCAGGGATAACAAATGATAAGATGCTAAATTTTAATCTAACTGTTTCTGCAACAATCCTTTTCCCAATGCATTCTGCATGATGATGGCTAGACTATTCACACCCCTGGTCCATGGTCAGAGAGCATTTACCACATACATTTCTCTTTCACTGTTTTTTAAAAAAGAATGAAACAGCTTTAAAAATTGGCCAAAGGGGAGAGAAAACTATTAATTAACTATAGCTGCCATAATTGAATTTTCAATGGTCTCTGTCTGATAACAGACTGTTCACATCCCTGAATTATGGTTGGAGGAGATGTACCTCAGATTAAATCCATATGTAGACACTGTAAATGGATTTTGAGTTTCTACTGCTTCTGTAAATCTGATATTCACAAGTTAAGCTCTAATACAATTCCCTCTTTATGATTTGGACTACATTATTTCCAATCCTTGGATTACACAGTCTGGTGTGCTTCTTCAATAGGGACTTCATTGACACCACAAACAGATATCTAATAGTTTGGGGGGAAAATCTTCAAGACTCTAGATGACATTCTTTCTGATAGTCACCAGATAGTTTCTTCTCCATATTTTGCTACAACACCCATATTTTCAGTGATCTCTTCACTCACAAGTGTTCTTAATTTTGAGCATATCGTTGCAGTCACTGCATCAGTCCTTCTTGCCAAGGGCCTTCTGACATTTTGCTGTTGCTCTAATTTACCCAGCATTAATTCTCTCTCCAGAGACTAGTCTCTCCTGACTACATGTTCAAATGTATACAAGACATAGTCTCACCATCCTTGCATCTAGGGACCATTCTAGCTGTACTTTGCCTAACCCATAACAGAATAAAACTGCTGTTTAGGTTTCTGAAGCTATAAATTTCTGCAGGAGCAGAAATAATCATCTTTCTTCCATGACTGCCGTAAGGTTAGCAATTCAAAACCAGCAGTCAAGGCTTCTCTGGAGAAAGACAGGATTTTCTACTCACAGTAATATCCAGTTCTAAAACTGCACCGGGGAAGTTCAATTCTGTACCATAGGTTCATTATTAGTCCAAATTGACACAATGTCAGTCAGTTTTTGTTGGCTTGTTCTTCTGTTTTTTTGTTTATTTGTTTTAAGTGAGCTGAATCTGCCCCATGAGATCATGCCCTAATCCCTGAAACCTGTGAATGTGACCTTATATTTAGAAAAACGCTTTTCAAATATTATGAAATCAAAGATCTCAAGATGAAACCATCCTGGATTTATGTGGGTTTTAGATCCAGTGGCAAGTGTCTCTATGAGAAACACAAAATATAAAGATAATGTATGGAACTTAGTCATTGAGCAGAGATGGACAAGTTAAGACAAAGATAAATGCTGTCTTTAGAAAGCAACAAACCAAGGAAAATCTGGAACTGATAGAAGGTGGAAGGATTCCTTCTCTCAAGCGTCCACATTGAGTTGGGCCCTACTCAACCTTGACATTGGACTTCTGGCGTCCAACATTATGTGCAAATCAGTATTTCTATTGTTTTAAGATACTAAGTTTGTGAATATTTGTTATGGTAGTATTAGGACACTAACATACTATATATCATAAATTAAAGGTAGGCTCTATCTTACTGAAATTCATAGTGTAGGTTAAAATTGATGATATATAAATTAATAAAAATATAAAATAGTACATACCATAAAGAGGTGGTGGTTTTAAGTGCCATGCAGTCAATTTCAACACATAATGTCCCTTTGTACAACAGAATGAGACACTGCCTGATCTAGCACCAGCCTCAGGATCATGCATGTTTGAGTCATTGTTGCAAGAACTGTGTCAATTCCTCTTGTCAAAGGTCTTCTTTTCCACTGACCCCACTGAATATGATGTCCTTTTCCAGACAACGGTCTCTCCTGATAATAAGTCCATGAGACAAAGGCTTACCATATGCATTTCCAAGGAGTATTTTGGCTATACTTCCTCCAAGACAGAGAGGTAAGGAAGACAAATGGGTCTAGTGTGAAAAAGGGGAGATTCACTTCCAACTAGAGTGATCGGTTGACACTTCCAAAAATATATCATTTGAAGGAAAAGATCTGATAAGAAGTACATTCTAAATAGGTAGCAAGCCAACACACACACACACACACACACACACCCCTCTGTAAATTCTTTCATTTTCCGTATTATGTAATTCAGCATTATGTATATAGTATTATGATATAGTAAATAATATAAATTCACATGTATGGTGATACACATTAGAGAGGGCACCAAAAGGTTTGAAGGGATAAAGGGAATTAAAAGATAGTGACAAAAAATATAATATCATTTTCCCATAAGCCTTTTGAAGCCTCCCAGTATATAAATAAGGAGACCTGGTGCTTCTGTCGGGTAATTATTGAGCCACTAATCACAAGGTTAGAGATTCAAACACACCAGTCACACCTCAAAAGAAAGATGAGACTGTCTCAGTCCCTAATCTTTGTGACTCAGAAACCCTATTTGGGATTATTATAAGTCAGAATCTACTTGAAGGAAGTGGGTCATTTGGTTTGTTTGTTTCTTTGTTTTTCTATGAGTGTGTATGCCATCAAGTCAATGCTGACTCGCAGGAAACCCCTGTGGGTTTTTAATACTGTTATTATCAACTGGGGTAGAAAATCCAATCTTTCTCCTGCAGAAATGCTGGTAGTTTCAAACTGTAGACCATTGGGATCATAGCCTAGCAAATAACCACTACACCACCAGTGCTACTATATATATATATATATACTATATATATACTATATATACTATATATACTATATATATCATATATATATATGATACTACATCAATATCTACTGACCTTTATACATTCAATGCTGGCTTTTTGCTTAGCTAGAAATTTTGCATTTTTAATAGTGACATGACATACTTTGGATAAGTTATAATCAACAAGCAATTTGAGAACTCATTTATATAATCACAGCCACTCAACATTTAAAATTAGTAAACTAATCTTCCCATGCAAATTGAACATCAGAAACTATTATGACTGGGGTAACCAAAAAAAAGAGAGAGAAAAAGCATAATGCTTACTACCTTGTAAAATACACAGTTGTCAGAATTAAAAGAGAATTAATCAAGATCTAATATATAGGTTGATCAATAATAAAAATACATCTTTTTATTACTGTATAATGTTGAAACTTGTATAATGTTGAAAGGTTAGAACCTGATTTAATTATGATCAATGAAGCAAAATGCTTTTATGAAATTGTATTGGAAGAATCCTGGGCTATCATGCCCCATGGGAAACTTAATCTCCTTTTTAGAAAACAAAAGCAGTATACATATTACACATGAAATAAACCTCTTATCACTTATAAATAATAGTGCTAGACTCAAAACTGATGGCTGACCACATGGCTTTTGAATACATATTGTGGTCAATTGTCTAGCCAATAATTCAATAGCTTGTATCAGGCTCCAGAACTTGCTCCTATGCCTCTTCCAAATATCCCATTCTGGCGATTGCTCTGGCACATTTATATTTTACAAATCATCCATGAATAAACCAGTTCAAACTGGTTCGGAGTTCTGCTATGATTAGACTAGTAAATTTGCATACGTTAGTAATGGAATTAGCAAAATTGGTAGAGATAAACAATTGTATATAAAAACAAACTCACTGTCCTCCAATCAATATTGACTCATACAATATTGACACCCTGTGGGTTTCCAAGACTTTTATTGCTAGTCTTTCTCTCAAGGAGCAGCTGGGGTTTTCCAACTGCTGCCCATCAGATTTGCGGCCCAACACATACCTAACATACCACCAGGGATACCAAAATGCACACACACTAAGCAGGTCACTCTACAGACACTTTTAGAAATTAATCCACTAGACCTCTTATGGCAAAAATCATTTTATTGGAGGCTCGTACAACCCTTATCACAATTCATACACACAACCATTGTCTCAAGCACATACGTACATGTGTTGTCATCATTATTTTCAAAGCATGTTCTTTCTACTTGAGCCTTGATATCAGTTCCTCTTTTTTTTGCCCACCCTCCCCTCCCTCATAAACCCTTGATAACTTACAAATTAGTATTATTCTTTTCATGTTTTGCACTGTCCAATATCTCCCCCACCCACTTGTCTGTTGTCCATCCCACTGGAAGGGTGTTGTAGGTAGGTCACTGTAATTGGTTTCCCCTTTCTCCACCTGCCTTCCCCTTCCCCTTCTGGGCATGGCTACTATCAATATTAGTATCAAGGAGTTATCTGTCCTGTATTCCTTTTGTTACCAGCTCTTATCTGTACCCATGATCTAACCAGATTTGTAAGGTAGACTTATGGTCATGATAGTCAGGGGGAAGGGGGAAAGAGAGGAAACACCAAAGAACCAGAGGAAAAATTTTTTTAAGTTGTTTAACCAGAACATTTATGTAAAAATCACACATACTATCTTTCTTGCTTCGCAGCAATATTGCAAATACCTGTCATTAATTCAGAAGAGGATGAAGAACAGAAACTACCATTGGATGAAAGTAGAGAATACTAGAAAGATATTTGTGTTTTATTGACTAGACATTGAATACAAAGGCATTTTGTCCATGTGAATCATACCTCACTATAGATAGCTTTGGAAAGAATGTGACTTCTAAAACACTTCAGTGTACTAACAAGAAATCTGTATATAAACTAGTAGGCAGTGATTTGAATAGATAAGGAAATATTGCATGGTTTAAAAGCAGGGTAGATGTGCATCGGGGTTGTAACTTTTATAATACTTAGTCAATCAGAGAAGCTGGAATATATGAAGAAAAATGCAGCATCAGTATTCAAGGAAGGTTTATTAACCACCTGTGATATGCAGATGATGCAACCCTCTTTGCTGAATGTCAGGAATACTCGAAATGTTTGCTGATTAAGATCAAGTATTGCATCCTTCAGTCAGAACTGCAACTCAATGGAAATAAAACCAAAATATCCATAATAGACCCACATAAATCGTGGTGCATGGAGAAAAGCTTGAATGTTCAAGTATTTAATGTTGCTGGATCCAGAATCAGTCCTAATGGAGTGAAGATAGAATATATCTATTGCAGTAGGCAAATCTGTGGCATAAGAGCTCCTTAATGAATTAAAGAGTAAGGAAATAATTTTGAGGATTCAGTTGTGCCTGACACAACCATGCTATGTATAGTGGCCTCGTATGCATGTATCAATTAGATATTTAACAAGAAAGAAAATGTCATGCATTTGTATTACAATACTGATGAATAATATTGAAAGTATTACGGCCTATGAACAGAAAAACTAATTTGTCTTGGAAAAAGTACAGCCAGAATGATCCTTAGTACCCAAAATAGGGAGAATTAGTCTCATACATTTGGGACAAGTTATTATGAGGATCACTCCCAGAAAAAGGATATGTTTGCTAAAGAAACAGAGCAAAAGAATGAAACTCTCAAGGTGATGGACTGGCACATTGGCTGACAACAATGTGCTGAAACACAACAAAAACTGGGAAGATAGTGCAAGGCCAGAGAGTGTTTCATTGTGTTGTATCCAGGGTTCCTATGAGTTATAACCAACAAGACAGCACCTCACAACAACAAAAAATAATCCTGCAAAACTCAACAAGCTCTATATGTTTCTACTCTGATTAATTTGACTAGGAGAGCAAACAAGTAGCAAAAGGAAGAGATTCACATATCATATTACATAGGTTACCTCTGAATGACAATTAATATCCTACTCTGTATTTATGAAGCTTTCAGCAGAAAGTTGGGGAAGCCAATGAGACTAGCCAAGGGCTATGAGTATAAACCTAGATAAACCTGCATTTTCTCATGCCCATATTAAACCTGTTTCAACTTAGAAAATAACTCAAATGAAATTTCAAAAGTCCTTAAGAGCAGAACACATATTCTTATAGATGGTGTCTTGAGGATAAAAAGAAGGGGATTAGCATGAGCACACAGCCAAGCTTACTAAGCAATGTTTCACCTATTCTTTTGGTCTAAGTCCCATATTTACCTGTGACTTCTCTGATCTCATCTCATTCTCTCCTTTCAAAGCTTTTGGTCTAACTTAGCTTTCCTGGTTCCATGGCTCCCTTCTGTGATTCTCACTTCATCATCCTGTCTCCTGGATCTTTTGTTTTCCTCAATAAGTGTTTACATGTATATTTGATTTCAAGCACTCTAATCCCCTTCTCTTGGAATTTTCTATTTTTCACCTTAATAAGCTGCATAATTCAGCACACCAATGAGTAATTAAGAAGCAGAAATGTTTCTTCCCTCTTCAAAGTAAATTATTTTAAAGACTTATAATAATATATATTTCCCTTGGCATATAAATACTTCTTAGGAAGGTGATTTATCTGTGGCAAGCTGAACTTTCTCAAATCCAGTGGATGACCCAGAGGTCAGCAGAACATAGTGTGTCAAAGGTCATGCAGTACAGGATGATTTTGGATTCCAGGAGAAGCTTTTTGGTTGTTATTAAGTAATCACAGGTTCCGATTTAAAATTTGGCAAGGAAAATGAAGATGCTCCAACACAAAAAAAATATATAACAGACTTATATGTAAAGGGGGATAGTTGAAAGGAAGGAATACAAATAGACTAACAATGGAATGAAGAATCCATAACTAGATTTAAGTATATCCATGAATTGAATATAACATAAAAGTGGCAGTTCTAATAAATGAAGAAAGATGACCACTGATTGAGTGATATAAACTGGATACAAAGAAAGTAGATTACTATGTTTATCCATATACCAAAAAATATATTCCTGAGACTTAAGATATAGGAAAATTGAAAAAAGGTTTTGATATAGCATTAAAAGATAATGGAGAATTTTTAAGGACTTCCAGGAAGATGGCGACTGCGTGACACTCACCAGAGGGAATCAGCAGAAGATCAGACCCTGGGAAAGTGTCTGAAAGGGAAATTCAGTACTACCGGATTGCTGGAGGATCATTAGAAATATAAGCAGGCACAGATTTGAGGGGTTTTGTGGGGCTGGGGACTTTTGGCTTGCCACAATAAAGCCCGACTAGGGTTTGACCTGCCACTGTCTGACACTGTCTCCACCAGAGCCGCGGCCCAGATGGTTTGAACTGGCACAGGGGCATTGTCTAATCAGAGCTACAACTTGCTGCCAGTGCAGGGCAGAAATTGAACCCTTGCAGGCTGCACACAGGGATCAGGGCTCGACTGTGTGGCTGCTTTGGGTTAATTTGTTTCTTTCTATCCCCCACCACAGTCTTGGAAAACCTGGTTTCTCGTATTAACTCTTGTTCTTTTACAGTTTGGCTCACAGGCCAGACCCCTCCCCTTAGCCTAAGGCAATTATGCCTGCTACACCCAGCTGGGAGAGCCCCACCTTGTACAGAGTAGCCCAGGGGTGGGGAAGCTCACCCCCTACCCCTCCACCTGGGTATTTTCTGCCCAATTTCTTACAGGGAAATATCAGCCTCTGTATTTGGGGAGAGCTCTTACATGTCCTCTGGGTGTCCATCTGCCTGACGAATCCTCCTCCCACCAAACTTGTGCCTCACACAGCCCAGGGCAGTTCCAACAGTGCTGGCCTGAATTCCAAGCTGCTTTAGGAACCACCATTCAGCCTCTGGGATGATCTGCCTGATTGGGTGGCTCTGCCCACTATTCACGGTGCTCTACTCAGGAGTGGTAGCCCACCAGCATTATGTGGCGCCCCCTTTGCAGTGGATACCCCCACGTATTCCCTGCAGTTCCCCAAGCTGCTTTGGACTGCACCATCCCAGCTCCTGGAGTGATTCCCCAGGCTACTATGGGCTGTACCATCCCAGCTCCTGGTGAGATCGTGCAGCGCAGGACCATCCTTGTGGGTCCAAAACAATCCAACCAGTGGACCCTGGGAAGACCACCCAACTTGCCCTCCAGAAAACAGAACACTGGTTCTCTAGGGAGAGAGTGAAATCACAAGAGAATAAAGTGTTAGGCTAATTCCATAGAGACATTAGTCAAAGGAAGTTCGAAGACACATTCCTTTAAGTCTCCCAGAGAGTTCCAATGCTCCTTGAGTTCATGGAAAATAGCACCTGGTTCCTCAAAAACAATGCAACAGAAACAGCAATCAGCCCCAAGAACCTCAATGAAAAAACAGCAGAAACAAAAGGTAATGGAAAAAGATGACCTGAACCTAATGGCATGCATAGAAGCAGCAGATATTGACAGGCAGCAGAAAAAAAAATTTCAGAATGATGCTTGGAGTCATACAAGATATGAGGGAAAAATTCAGAAAAAGGAAGAATAAATCAATGAGATTAAAGTTCATACACCAATGGGAAAAAACAAGCGCTTAGGGATGAGATGACATAAAACAACAGCAGACTCATGGACTTCACGCATCGACTGGGGGAAGCTGAAAACCCAATCAGTGATCTAGAGGATGGCAAGTGGAATGTAACATATGGGAACAAAAATCTAATAAGATTATCAGAGAAACTGAAGAAAATGCAAGATCTATGTCTGATGATATAAGGAGAAATAACATCAGAACTACGGGCCTACCAGAGGAAGTCACAACAAAGAAGTCATCTGCCACAATAGCCAGAGAATTCCTGGAGGAAAACTTCCCTAGCTTAGTGAATAAAAACCAGGGAACTATCCAGGAGACTGAAAGAACACTAGCTAGACTGAATCCCAAAAAGAAGTCACTGAGACACATAAAAGTTAAAACTATCCAACTTTGAGGAAAAGGAGAAAACCATGAGAGCAGCTACGGAAAAACAGGAATCACATTTAAGAATATGCTCAGACCTATCAGCGGACACAATGAGGAAGATGAGAGAGTGGAGTAATATATTCCAAAAATTGAAGGAAAACAATGCAAACCCAAGAATCCTCTACCCAGTCAAATTATCTATCAAGCTAGATGGAGAAGTAAGAGTTTTCCTAGACAAGGAAAAACTCAAAGAATACATTAGGAGAAACCCAGCCCTACAAAAGATCCTTGCTGACTCAGTGTGGGCAGAAGAACAACACTGGTCAAGCATAAATAAGAGAACATCAGATAGAACAACATCACCAAAGGGAAACAAAGAGAGAATATAGAGATCCCTGAAAATAGGGATGGCTTAATGGTGGAAAGAAATCAAGAATTATCAATCCTCACACAAACAACCAAAACACACTGAAAAGAAAGGGTGTTAGGGAAACGCTCAACACAAAATGTAGACGATGACATCACATATTCCACAGATGAAGATAATCACCCTAAATATTAATGGACTGACTTCAGGAATCAAAAGACTACAGCTAGCTGCCTATAGGAGACACATCTCAAGACTACAGATAAAAGAGTCTGAGAACCAAAGGCTGGCGAAAGGCATACCAAGCAAGCAACAATAAAAAAATAAAGAGTAGCAATAGCAATCTCGGATGAATTCGACCTCAAAGTGCAAACCATCAACAGAGATAAGGAGAGATACTATATAATGCTCAAGGGAAAGGTAGACAATGAACCAACAAGCATTTTAACCATATATTCCCCTAATGAGAGACCCACTAAGTATGTAAACCAAACACTCTTGAAGATGAAAAAAGAAATCACAGCCCCAACAATTATAGCGGGTGACTTCAATACACCACTCTGAGAAAGACAGATCACAGGGAAAGAAAATCAACAAGGAGGCTAGAGATCTAAACAGTACAATTAGACAGTTTGATTTGGTAGCTATCTACAGTTTTTCACCCAAATAAAACACAATTCACATATTTTCAACCCCACATGGAACATATTTGAATGTAGACCACATGCTAGGACACAAGGCAAATCTACATAAATTTAAGCACATTGATATCATACAGAAGACTGTGCCATAGGTTGGAAATCAACAAAAGTAAGATGAAGAAAACTAGAGAAAATAATTGGAGAATGAATAATTCTCTATTGCAAAAGGAGTGCAGACTGACTCAGATCAGGGATGAATTTAAAAAATTTCTAGAAACCAGTGAGAAAGAAAACACGACAAACCAAAACTTACAAGACACAGCAAAGGCAGTCTTCAGAGGAAGCTTCATAGCAATACATGCACACCTGAAAAAGGAAGAGCATCTGATAATTGATATGTTGGCACAGAACTTACAACGACTAGAGCAGAGTCACACGACAATCCTACAAATAGCAAAAAAAAAAAAAAAAAGAAAAAGAAAGAAAGAAAGAAAGAAAGAAAGAAGAAAGAAATAATAAAAACCAGGGCTGAGTTTCAGGAGAGGGAAAATAAGAAAATAATGAAAAAATTAATGTTGCTAAAATTTGGTGGATGTGAGAAGTCTAATAGGGATTGATCAAGAGTAATAAAACAGAGAGAAAATGCTGAAACCCAATGGATGCTGAGCATGACAATGAAACAAAAGGAAAGTAAAAGGAAGTAGGGGAAATAACTGGGGGGTAAAGAGCATTTAAAGAGATTTAAAAACAGGCATATAATTATATATGATGATGGGGAGATAGATCAATGGGTATGTACTTATAGGGTTAGTAGTAGAATAGCAGATGGGCATTGAACTTCCACTCAAGCATTTTGCTCTATTAAATTGGCATTCCATGATGCTCACCTTGCTGACACGATAACTGAAGACAAATGTGTGTGTACATAAGCAAAGGTGGTGAAAAAAGCTGATGGTGCCTGGCTATCAAAAGATGCAGTGTCTGGGGTCTTATAGGCTTGAAAGTAAACAAACAGCCATCTAGCTTTCAAGCAAGAAAGCCCACATGGAAGAGGCACACCAGCGTGTGGGACCACGAAGTGTCAAAGGGATCAGTTATCAGGCTTCAAGAACTAAAAATCATAACATTGCATGCTCACTTTCCTGATATGATCGCTGATGACAAATGTGTGCATAAGTAATGTGGTGAAGAAAACTGATGGTGTCCGGCTATCAAAAGATGTAGTGTGTGGGGTCTTAAAGGTTTGAATAAACAAGCTGTCATTCAGCTCAGAAGCAACAAAGCCCAAATGGAAGAAGCACACCAGCCTGTGTAACACTAAGTATCCAAGGAAGGGATTCAGTACCAGCCATCAAGGAACTAAAAATTAGATCATCATAAATGAGTGGGAGTACAGATTGGGGACCCAAATCCCATCAATAGGTGAAGCAGCATCCTCTTACAGTGGGGTTACAGGGAAGAGATGAGCCAGTTAAGGTACAGTGTAGTAACAATAAAATATGCAGCTTTTCTCTAGCTCTCAAATGCTTCCTCCCACCATCATGATCACAATTCTACCAGACAGATCCAGCTAGACCAGGTGTTGTACACTGAAGTCAGAAACATGGGGAATTTAGGAAAGATGATCCCTCAGGACTAGTGGTGGGAGTGGTGATACTGGAATGGTGAAGGGATGGTGGAATATAAAGGGGGAACCAATTTCAGGGATCTACATATAACCTCCTCTCTGGAGTACAGATAACAGGGATGTGAGTGAAGGGATACATTGCACAGTGTAATAACATATTGTAAATTATTAAGGGTTCATGAGGGAGGGCAGAGGGAAGGGAAATATGTGGAGCTGGTCCTAGGGCCCTAAGTGGAGAGAAGAAGTTTTGAGACTGATGATGGCAACAAGTGTGCAAATGTGGCCTGCAGACAACTGATGTATGTATGGATTATGATGAGAGTTGTATGAGCCCTCAATAAAATGATTTGTATAAAAAAGGAGGAGAGAGGAGTTTGTACCAAGGGATCAAGTAGAAAATATTTGAAAATAAATATGGTATCATGTGTACAAATATGCTTGGTACAAATGATTTATTGAATTTTATAAGAGCTATAAGAGCTCTAAAAATCATTAAAAAATAATGGAATTAATCCATGAATTTTTGAAGTCCCATCATATAAATATAATGAAAATATTAAATGATTACAAGAATTTTTTAGTAATTGTATAAGTGCAAATTTATAGTGGACAAGAAAAATGGGTTCAAATGCATACACATGCAAATATATTATAGCACATATTACAAACAAGCTCGAATAGAAATTGTTGCTTCTCAGTTTCCTTAATCTAGTAAGCAAACAATAAACCAAAACAAAACTCACTGCCATCAAATTGATACCTATTCATAGCTCCCTATATAATGTAATGGAAAAGAAAGGAATGAATGTACTTGATATCTCTCTCCCATCCTCCCATATACACTCCTGCCTTTCTCCTGGAAACTCTGACCATCGTGAATGTTTGACCCATATGAGTCGCATCAATTGGCTACATTGCCCCTTAGCTTTTGATGAATTTTGGCCAATGAGGATTGAGGGAGGAAGACACTGCAGAAGATGAAATGACAGAATGAGCGAGCATTATACCCCACCCACCAGTCCCATTTCACCCTCTGTCCAGAAGTTCTCCTACCACAATGGGCTAAGTGTTGGGCTGCGAATCAAAAGGTAGGTAATCCAAACTCATCTGTGAATCCCTGTGGGAAAGAGATGAGTGTGTCTATTCCCGTAATGATTCACAGTCTTGGAAACCTCTAAAGAGCAGTTGATACAACTGTCTTGTAAGGGTCACTCAGAATTGGAATTAACTTTTAGGCATTTCATTTTGTAGGCTGTCTCCTTGTCAGGTGATTACAGGATGGTGGTGGCTCTTTAAAAAAGAGACATTTAGTTACACTTCTGGTTACATTACAGAGTGGTTGTGTGCGGAACTGCAGCCCACAGGGTTGACGGTTTAAATCCAGCAGCAGGTTTCCAGGAGCAAGGCTGGGCTTCCTACTCCCACCAGTGCAGTGATGCCACATACACACACAAAAAAAAATTTAAGAAAAGAACATTATGTCTGTCATACACCCTTCATTTTTCATTGAGACCATTTTTGCCCCTTCAATTCTGGCATTGGGCACAGTTCCATGTTGCTGTTAATCTGGAGGTACTACATTAGCCCTTGGTGGTTTTCCTCAGGTTTTTTAAGGTGTGATTTGGAGATACTCTGGGTTCTGAGAACTTTGCAGGGAGTGTATAAGATCAAAATTTTATTCAAGATAATATGAAAGTATTATTTTCCTTTTCCACAACAGATTGAATGTGTGTAGATAACACAGTTTAAAAAAATCTTATCATTCATCTGGCTTTGGAAAATAGCATCACTTTTCATAAAAATGGTAACTCTGCTAACATAGATGGGGTTTTATTAATATGCTAAATGAATAATTATAAAAATATCTCCATTTAAGATGCATATGCTAATTTTTGATGAGCACATCAACAATAACATTTTGAAACCCTGGGTCCAAAATGTTGGAGAACTGCTTCCTAAAACAGTGCATTCATCTATGTAAATAGATAGACCCTTTTCTTTAACTCTCCTTGAACATTTGGAGAGGCATGTTGGAAAAGGCAGTTACTGAAACCCAGTGAGGCATGGTGCTACTCTAGCACACATGGGTCGCCATGAGTCAGAATCGACATTATAGCAAGTCTTCTAGATGATTTTACCTCCTCTGCCAGTTGAGGATGTCTTGCATGAGTCTAATTGTATCTGATATACACACTGAATCCAATTTTATCTGATTTATCATACATGAAGAAGAAAAAGATATTCAATAAGCACATATAAAGAAAACACACTACTAGTCACTAACCTCACCTTTGCAACTGATCACATGGTCATAACTGACAATGAGAACTACCTTCTTCTACTTCCCATTCTGTATTACCTTTGGCCTCAGAAAGCACCTCGACTGGCTGTGTTATTTTTTTTTGCCTGGTGGGGTGACCTAGACCTTCAAAACTGAGTGATCTTGGTCAATAGCTGTCATGGCAGGATTGGGTTGCTATAATGTACCATTTACTTTTGATCACTAGAGTCTGCGTATGGCATCTCCTGAATTCCGGACCAATTCTTCTTTAATTGCATTAAGTAGCACTAGCCCAATTTCTTCTTGTTAATCAGCGGTTTGAGTCCTCCAGCAGCTCAGTAGGAGAGACATAACTGTTTCTACTCCTGGAAAGACATGAAACCTCAGAATCCCACTGGGGGGGGGGGGGCAAGTTCTGTCTGTCCTCTCTGGCTTACTCCTGACACAGTAGCAGTGTGTGTGTGTGTGTGTGGAGGGCTGGTCTGTGAATGTCAGAAAGGTAGGAACCCCGGAAGTCATGGCCAAAGCTACCTTCCACATCAAGTTTCGGTGAATACATAGGAAAACAAATAACCTTCCAGAAGTCTCTTGAAGAGAAATGGATACAGTACTTTTGGAGAATAGTCTGACGATATTTAGTAACAAGCGTGTTCCTTCCACCCATTCATTCTTGTATTGAATATCACATGAGAGAAATACTGGAAAATACTCGATTTCTACAACCAGAGCAACTCTTTCCTCACCCCCAGATGTGTTTGGGGACACCTGAGATTCAGCTAGGCCTCCCCAGCATCCCTGTCCTCTACCCCATAGCGGTGTCAGGGTGATGTCAAGGTTGGGCAGAGCTTGGATGACCAATCATAGCTGATGGGTGTGGCTAGCCTTTGTTCCGGGGAGTATAAATGCGGGGGGGTGAGGGGCAGAAGACTGCAGTGGATGCTGGGTAGGATGACTAAGGTGACCAAACGATCCAAAATGCCCATGAAGAAGAAGAAAGAAGGGCCCCTTGGAACAACGCCAGATGTAAGGGAAAGATGAGTAGACCCTGCCCAAGCCCCGCCTCTCCTTCCCCACTAACTGACTCCCAACCCCCCCGCCCTTGCCCCAAGGCTACTTTTAGTTTTTGTAGGGCACAATGCCCCCTCAGACCAAACTTGTTCTTCTAAAGTGTCCATCTCACCCATTCTCCAAACTCTTCCACAAAACCAACGTCCCGTGCTCACCCCGTCAACCATCCAGGTATAGGATGCAGGCACGCAGACCAGAAGGCAGATTGTGTGGGACAACACTCGCCCAAGAACAACCAAGAAATCTAAATGCCTGATCCTCTATGGACATTACCATCGATTCATGGATAAGGTGGAGACTAATCAAGTATGCCATCATCATGCAAGTCAGCAGAGGTCCACTGATGTTCATGAAACCCAAAGGGAGGCAGTGAGTAGTGGCAAAAAGCAAAGACCGTTCTGTGTAATCCTCTGAGGTCTGAAGCTGACCCCTCTTCTCACAGACAATAAATAGCATCATTTGCAAAGAAGAACAGTATGTGTGTGTTCTGTGACAGTGGGAGAAGGGAAGGAAAAGAAGAGGCTGGCATGTCCTTGGGGGAAGAGGCAGGGCCCTGCAGGGTTAGAGGTCTAGCCTGCAAATCTACTGTGATCCAGACTGGGGAGATAAGAACTGAGAAAGATTTCACAAGGAAGACAAATTTCATCATAAGGTCTGTATCATCACACAGACAAGGAGAAATGGGGCTTGGTGTTTCTGTGTTGAATGGGAGGGGAGCCAGAAGGGAGCAGGGGTGGTAGCTGTGGGGTATCCCCTGAAAAGGTAAAGTCTTTACAAGTTATTATGTCCAGAACTCAGTTTTCTTAGAGGTGTTTATGGTCCCTATCATGTGCTGGACTCTATTAAGGGTCAAGAGGGAGCAGGACACACACCCCAGTGGGAAGTCATGCCCAAAGAATGAGACGGTGTTGTTTGGGGTCACAAACACAAGGCAGCCACTTTCTTGATTAGAAATTTGAAAAATTGGGAGCAGTGTGGAACACTGATGGTTGTGCGGTTAAGCATTGGATTGTGTTCCAGATAGTCTGTCATTCAAAACTACCACTAACAGTTCTGTGGGAGAGAGGCTGGGCATTCTGCTCCCTTCAAAACTTACAGTTTTGGGCTGAGCCCCGGTGGCATAGTGGTTGTGTGCAGGACTGCGGCCCACTGGGATGGAGGTTCAATTCCCGCACACAGGAGCAAAGGCTGGGCCTCCTATTCCCACCACCAGGGCAGTGATGCCTAAAAAATAAAAAAATAAAATAAAATAAAATAAATAAATAAATAAATAAATAAATAAATAAATAAAATAAAAAACTTACAGTTTTAGAGCAACGCAGCATTCCATGTGAGTCAGCATCGACTCCATGGCAGTCAGGTAACGGGGACTGGTTTCCTACCAAAGATGGCGCACTATGTGTATCTGGTCCCCATAAAAGCAACAGAGGGAACATTGTCTACACAAAGTTGAAACCAGAGCAAAGTCAAGAAAGATCGAATGACGGTTATTAATATCACCTCCAAACACCAGTATCTTATGTAACATCAGTGGTTAAATATTTTATGCATCTCATTTCATATTTGATGGCTTCTAAGTTTCTTGATTGCATGTTTGATCAATTTCAGATGAGATGTTGGTAGAATTTTACCATTTCTTCATCACTAGCTCTGCTGGTTGGTGCATACATTAGAATAAGAGTTGTATTGGTTGGCTCACTAGGCTTCATATAGTTATTACCCTAACACAGGTAGCACTGTATTCCAAGATGGATCTTAAACTGTCCTTTTCAACAATGATATCAATGCCAACCCTCTTTGTGTTGGACAGGGTTCTCTAGAGAAACAAAATGAGGACACTAAAAGTTCTATCTATATACTTATATAAATAGAAAGATATATAACAAGAAATAATCAAGTAAATAATCTAAAAATCAGAACAAATGGCTCCGTGCAACTCACTTGCGTGAGACAGCTAGTACACTGGCAATCCTTTGAGACTTTAGGACTGCCGAGCAGTTCTTTGTTGAGCGATTCAGGCTGTCCGGCCTCAAGCAGCAAACAGCAATGAAGGTTACCAACAGTCAGCCAGATGACAGAGTATAGCAGTCCCTACTCAAGAGATGTATATTCTAGGAGTTCTAGGAGTGGTGAAGCAGGACTAGAAGGAACCTGAACCCACAAGGAGACATTCCACAGATTGGGTATTCTACAAGTAGAGTAGCTTGCAGAACGAGGCACAGGACAGATAAGGCAGCTGGCTGTCCGAAGATCCAAGAGCAAGAGAACCAGGGCCGGGATCACCAAGCCATTTATATCTCTGCCCTTCAATGGACCTTATGTGTGCTCATTGGCCATGTTGGCACAACAAACCTACCTATCACAATCCACCCCTTGCCAACTTGCACACAACCCTTTAGCCATATATAATTCCCAGACACCAATGAAATCCAACTTATCCTTAACATCAAACATGTCATACATATAAATGAGAACACATTGAATCCAATTGTATCTGATATATTATACATGAACAAAGAAAAGATATTCAATAATCTCATATAAAGAAAACACACTAATAATTACAAACCTTACTTTTGCAATTGATCACATGGTTGTAACTGATAGGTAGAACTATCTTCTTCTACTATCCATTCTGTATTACCTTTGCCCTCAGCAATCACCTGAGCTGGTTGCAGTTTTTTGACTGTTGAGGTGACCCAGACCTTCATTCCTGAAGGGTCTAAGTAATTACATGTCCTGTAATGATGGTGTTGCTGTAATTTACCATCTACTTTTATCACAGTGCATGGTAGAACTAAGAGTCGTTCTATGGGATCTCCTAGATTCAAGACATATTCTTCTTTACCCCCATTATGTAACAACTGTCCAGTTTCTTCTTGATAACCAGGATCAATCACACCACTCACTACAGTGACATCTTTCCTGACCTGCTGATCCAAAGGCATATGAAGCCCAAAGTGGCCAGGGGGCATTCTCAGCCGCCACTTCAGTGGAATTTGTGCCATGTTTCCACGTGGGATAGTTCCTTCCTTTGGGACCAGTACCTGCAAGCCTGAAGCACATAGAGTTGCTGGGACAGGAAGCAAAAATACTTCATGTGGGTCACTAGGAGTAATAGTTAGTAGTGTCATTCCAGTTTCCACCCCTTAGTTCCTGGACCCATGAATTCTGACTATTGGAGGCACAGCACTATATATTGGCTGCTGGCTAAAGCATATACAGCTTCCTGGAAAACACTGCCCCAACCCTGCACATTACCGCCACATAGTTTGCACCGCATTTGTGTCTTTAGGAGTCCATTCCATTGTTCTCCTTCAGGATGATGTGGAACATGATACAACCAGTGGATTCCATGGGCATGGGCCTATTGCCTCACTGAATTATCTGAATCATGGCTATATGGTATGCCATGCCGGTGGATGAAGCATTCTGTAAATCCATGAATGGTGGTTTGCACAGAAGCATTGTGTGCAGGCAAGGCAAATCCATATCTAGAATAGGTGTCTATTCCAGTATGAACAAAATGCTGCTCCCTCCATGATGGAAGTGGCTCTATATAATCAACTTGCCAACAAGTTGCCTGTTGATCTCACCGAAGAATGGTCCAGTATGGGTTTAATGTGGGTTTCTGCTGCTGGCAGATGGAGCATTCAGCAGTGGCTGTGGTCAAGTCAGCCTTGGTGAGTGGAAGTCCATATTGCTGCACCCATGCATAACCTCCATCCCTGCCCACTATGTCCCCTTTGTCATGTGCCTATTCAGCGATAACAGGAGTGGCACAAGAAAGAGGAGTGCCAGTCTCCACAGTGCGTGTCATCTTATCCACTTGATTGTTAAAATCCTCCTCTTCAGAAGTAACTCTTTGGTTAGCATTCACATGAGACATGATTATTTCTACTTTCTTGACCCATTCAGAGACAGCCATCCACAAACCACTTCCCTATACCTTCTTGTCACCTATCTTCCAATCATGTTCCTTCCATTTCCCTGACCATCCAGCCAAGCCATTAGCCACAGTTCATGTGTCAGTATAGTCTCATGTGTGGCCATTTTTCCTTGCATAAAAACTGAACAGTCAGGTGCACTACTCGAAGTTCTGCCCATTGGGAGGATTTCCTTTCACCACTGTCTTTTAGGGAAATCTCATAAAGGGTCTGTAGTCCTGCTGCTGTCCACTTACGTGTGGCCATATGTGAATGACGCACAATTTTTGTGTTCTTCAGTTAAATTATCATAAGGAACTCCACACGAGGCCATATGTGCAGACATGGAGAAAGAAGGTAATGTGATAGGAGTTGAGACGCTTGGTATTTGGGCCACTTCTTCATTGTAGCTTACTTGTACCTTCAGTTCCTGCTCTTCAGGCCAATCTTGTATGTACCACTTCCATTTAACAATGTAATGTGGCTGCGCACATCCAAATTTATGACTCTGTGGGTCAGACAATACTCAGTTCATGATGCGTAGTTCAGGCCTTAAGGTGACTTGGTGGTCCATGGTGAGGCTCTCAGTCTCCACCAGGGTCCAGTAACAGAGCAACAGCTGTTTTTCAAAGGGGGAATAATTGTCTACAGAGGATGGCAGGATTTTTCCTAAAAATCCCATTGGTCTACACTGTGATTCACCAATAGGGGTCTGCCAAAAACTCCACACTACATCGTTATCGACAACTGACACCTCTAATACCATTGGGTCAGCTGGATCATATGGTCCCAGTGGCAAATCAGCTAGCATGGCACCCTGAACCTGTTGGAGAGCCTTTTTTTGTTCTTGGCCCCAATCAAAATTGGAGGTCTTTTGTATCACTTGATCGAAGTAGATCACCCAAGTGAGAGATATGCTGCCTCCAAAATCAGAAGAGGCCCACTAGGCATTGTGCCTCTTGTTTCATTGTTGGGGGCACCATATGCAATAGCTTATTCTTCACTTTAGTAGAATTATCTCTACATTACCTGCACCACTAGACACCTATAAATTTTACTGAGGTGAAGGGTGCTTGAACCTTCATTGAGTTAATTTCCTAACTTCTCATATGCATATTTTTAATTTATTTATTTTTCTTATGCAGATTTTGTACTGATGAATCAAGAGTCTTTTGAGGTATGAGGAGGGGTATTATAATTCTTTATTTTATTAAATAACAGTTATAATAAATAGTAATTCATATATCCTTAACTGGTCTAAATGATACTGGCAACCTATATTTCCCTGACCCCCTTTCGTTGTTTTGGTAAATGATCCTTGAGATTTATAAAAAGGGAAATACTGCTCATTGTCCAAGCATGATTTCTCTCTCTCATGTCCATCAACTTTCCCCTTGAACACTTCCAAGCAGGAATGAGCATGATCTCTAAGGCACTTTGTTACAAAAGAATCCCTTGAGTTGCTCTGACATGTGTGTTCACCGTGTTGTGCATTTTTCAGTCACATAAGCAAAACACTCTTCTAATTCACCTTCGTCATCGTTCTTCAATCACACAGAATAACCACAAAGTGTGCATGGGATCCTCGACCAAATAAGCAGCTGTCTGTCCTCATTCTTCACGGAAGATGGGTCTGCTCTTGCCCTTGAACCCAATGACCACCTCTCCCCGCTTGACAAGTGTCTGACGGTCGACGTCAGTACATATTCCTGAACACTAGGGGGGTGGGGGCTCTAAAGGCACTTGACTTCTTGATGATCAACGTTGAATTACGACCAAAGACTTGAAGTTCCAGTTACTCCTTCTCATATCAAAATCCCTCTGCTTGCAATGCTTAGAAGAAAGACTGGAGCATGATTACCACAGGAAAGCCACAATGGGGCAATTCTATCCTTCAGATGCAATGGATACTTATTTTGGGGTAAAGACTCATCACTCCTCGCAACTGGGGCGCATTCAGGTTAGCACCATTAGAGGAGGCAACAGAATCTGAGAATCAGCATGAAAGAATTTCCTTTCTGATTTTCCAGTTCAAAATTGTTGGCATAGAAATCAAAACTGCTGGCATCGAAAATTTTGTATGACAAAGCTGTTAGTATGGAGAAGGACTGCATTCATGCTGAAAAGGGGAGAAAGAAGTTCACACATACTAATTTAGGAAAGCTGGCTGCTCATTTGCTTGCCGAACAATTATTTTTTTCAGATTCCTTGCTCCCCCAGGAAACTGAGTGTGGTTCAGAAGCTCTGGCCTGTAGAAGGGCACAGCTTGTATGTTTGCTGTACAGTTTAGAACGTTGTTGCCATGATCCTTCAATGCCTTTGAGTCAGTTCAAGATTCATAGAGACACAACAAAACGAAACACTGCCCCATCCACACCGCCATCTTCACTGTGTTATGTTTGAACCCATTGAAACAGTCACTGTGTCAATATATCTTCTCCTAAAGGCCTTTCTTTTTTATTTTGCTGCTGCTGCTCTAGGTGATCAAGGACATGTGGAGAACTCTCCTGAGAGCACGTCCCAATCATTCCATCCTCACTTCTAAGGATCATCCTCGGCTGCACTTCTCCAGTTCTGCTTGTTCTTCTCCCAGTCCATGCTGTATGCTCTCAAATTTAGTCTTTGATGCATTCTCCTTAATGGGTGAATCAGCATAATATCATCATTATAATGGACTAGTGCAAAATTCTGTGGAATAGACAAGTGATCAAAGTCCCTTTGGACTAAATTATGGCACAGGGTGGAAAATTTTACATACCCCTGAGGGAGGGTTTGGGAAAGTGTATTATTTCCCCTACCAGCTGAAGGCAAACTGCTTCTGGTGATGCTCTGAGACTGGTATTGAGAAGAAGGCATTGAAGAAGGCCAGATCAAAAGCTGAATACCAAGGACCGAGAAAAGTATTAATTTGCTCAAGCAATGAAATCACATCCAGAATAGCAGCTATGATAATCCACTGTCATCCACCAGCGCCCATCTGTCTTTTTTTACAGGCTAAATAGGAGAGTTAAACAGGGATGTGGTAAGAATCACCACTCCTGCGTCTTTCAGGTCTTTCCTGGTTGCACTGTTCTTTGCAATCCCTCCAGGAATGCAGTACTGCTTTTGGTTTACTCTTTTCCTAGGCAGTGTCAGTTCTAAGGGTGTCCACTTGGCCTTTCCCAGCATAATAGCCCTTATTCCATATTTTTTGTATCCAATATAGGGGTTATACCAGTTACTAAGTATGTCTATTCCAATGATGCATTCTGGAACTGGGGAAATAACCAAAGGATGGGTTTGGAGGACCACTAAACCCACAATAAGGAATACATAACTGAGCTAAATCTCCATTAATAACTTGATTTCCATAAGTGCCCACTCTGATTGCAGGCCTTTGAAATACATTGGGTCTCCTGGAATTAGTGTCAGTTCAGAGCCAATGTCCAGTAATCCACGAAAATTTTATTATTTCCTTTCCCCCAAGTAATAATCACTCTTGTAAAAGGTCACAGGTCCATTTGAGGAAGGCTGGAAGAAAGACTAACAGTGTAAACCTTTGGAGCTGCAGCAACATCCTCCTTCAAAGGGATCTGGCCTTCCCATTATTCAAGGGGTTGTTGGTTTGTAAACTGGCTCAGGTCTGGGAATTGATTAAGTGATCGTGACTTTCTGTCCTGCTGTTGACCTGATCGAGCATGATAGAAACACCGTGGCTAAATAGCCAATGATAGAAACACTCCTAGAAACACCATGGCTAAAAAGCCAAAGCCATAAGTACACATGAGACAGGTTGCTTTGATTACTATGGAAACCTATTCTAACCACGTCCACCTGTCTCTATTGCTTCAGTGTTGAAACCTGCCCTCCATCAACACAGGGCCCAATCAGCCCCATTGTGGGCAAAAGTCAGAGGTCGTTAAGAGCAGTTCCCACTGTTAATGCTGTTGCACATAAAATAGCAATCACAGGAGTTTTCAGAGATGTTGCAGTCCACTTCACAAACTTGTTCCTTATGGTTGTGGTGAAGCGTACGTCCTCAGGACACCCCCTCTTGGGAGTGTACTGAGAGATCCAGTCCACCATACCAATTTCCCTAACTTTTTGGTTGCCTCCTTCTACAGTGTACCAAGGTAGGTCAGGCACCTCAAGTTGGTCTAATCTAGGTCATCTGGCAGCCCATGCTTCAGTGAACCAACCAAATAAGGACTTGGGTACTCTCTTAGCCTCTCTCACTGAGACACTGAAAGAAGAGTCTGTGCTTAGGGGTCCCATATCCAGAAACTCAGACTGGTCTAATATTACATTTCATTTCACCAGTATCTCACATCCTCAGTAACCATTCCTAGGGATATTCCCCAGGCTTCTGCTTGTACGTATTTGAAAGCTTGAACAGTTGTTTGTGACTATAGTGTGCTTCTTCTTTGGTAATCATTTCACCCTCACCTTTAGGAGATTTTTGAGCCTTAATTTTAGTTACATGTCTAGAAGAAATGATCAATGGTGAGGGTGTTTCCTGGGTGTTCTTAGCACTGTTTTGTAAGGCATCTCCCTCAGGCAATGGCACAGATGAAGCCCCATAGTTTGTTTAATCTGCTCAGGTGTGGGTTGTTTTGTTAATAGTAGATTAATACTTTCAGCTGGGAGGGGTGGATCTATTGACTGGGCTGGTTCAGTTGTCTCAGTATCCTCCTCTTCTGGATCATCAGTCCATATTTTCCCATCCCATATTCCAGGGCCCCATTTATTTCCTATCAATGCCCTCACTTTGATATCAGATACTGCTCTAGATATGTCATTCAGCTGATGTTGTAATTCAGTCACTTGCATGATGAGACTCTGAACCTCGTTCTCAGCAATGTCTGCTCTATCACTAGAGGTGAGAAGACTTCCCTTTGTATCACAGACAGAAGCTTTTAAGTCTGTAAGTCAGCACCTAAGGTGCACTTTTGAGGCCCTGAGACCATTCCTCTCCTTTATCACACTTTCCATTGTAAGGAGGGCCAGTCAACCAGCTTTCCTATACTTGTCGTCTTGACAAAACTGCCAGAAAATATCAAATATACGATCGCCCAGAGCCTCTCCTTTAACCAGCACTCCAACTACCGGTGGTGCTAATTTAGTTATTAGCTTTGCTATTTCACACCATGGATTAGTAAAAGTGGAAGAATTATCCACGACTTTATGGTGTAGAAATAGCATCATCAGTGCTGCTAAGACTAGTCAGGCGGAAGAGTCAATTTAAGAAGCCCATATTTATTATTTTATTTCTCTACAAGCACCCCACTCCTGGTACCAATTGTGTTAGGGTTCTCTAGAAAAATAAAACGAGAACACTAATAATTAAGTATATATATATATATATATATATATATATATATATATAGAGAGAGAGAGAGAGAGAGAGAGAGAGAGAGAGAGATAAATATCTAAAATAAGAAATAAAGAGTTCATTAATCTACAAAGCAGTATGAATGTCTCAGTGCAACTTACTTCCACAAGACAGGTAAAACACAGGCAGTCCTTGAAGTATTGAGTGCCGCTGGGTAATCCTCTTTTGAGGAATTCAGGCCATGTGGCCACAGACAGCAAACAGCAAGGCAGGTCACCAATAATCAGCCAAATGAGAGGATCTGACCATCGCTAGTCAAGAGATGTATATTCTAGTAGTGTGGCAAAGCAGGGTTTGAAGGAACCTCAACTTAGAGCAACACAGTCCACGGATTAGGGGTCCCATGGGTAGTGTAGCTTGCAAATGGAGACACAGAACAAGCAAAGCAGCCAGCTACACACTGGTCTGAAGATCCAAGAACAAAAGAGAAAAAAGGTGAGGCTTGCTGAGCCATTTATATCTCTGCCCTTCAATTAATCTCACATGTGTTCATTGACCATGTTGGCACAACAGAACTACCTGTCACAGATACTATAGTGTGTGTGTGTGTGTGTGTGTGTTTTATTCTTCCATGTTAGTTTCTTCCTAGAATTTATCTCACTCACCTAAGCAATTAACAGATTTGGTAAGATATATTTTGAAACTCAAGCAGCCTTGGTGGCATAATGTGTTACATGTGGAGCTGTTATCCAGAAGGCCAGCAGTTCAAAACCGGCCATCATTTACTGGGAGAAAGAGAAGAATTTTTATTCCCTAAGGATGTGTTGTCTCAGAAACCCAAAAGAGCCGTCCTATGCGGTCCTATAGGAACTGCATGAATTAGAATTGACTCGGTAGGAATGAATTTGGTTTTGGTCTAATCTGAAACTCATTCAGGGTTGTGTATTATCTATTGAGGCTTTTATCTTGATAAGCTTATTACCGATCTTAGATAGCCAGATGACAGGTAGGTTAATGACAGATAGACAGATATTAATTTGAAAAGCACTCCTACTATGAAGTGTACAAATATATGGCACAAAAGTTTCAAAGATCTGGTTTTGTCATTGTGAGGCACTATTTAGACAAATTATGACATCACTAAGTGCCAGTTTCACCATCTCCACATACCAAAAAGAATAAATTCTTGCGCATAGTATTGCTTTGAATTTTAAATCAGGTAGGTCTCCAATGTGTTTAGTTTTTTCCAACCATTGAGTTCAATTTTAATTAAAATATTTTAATTATAAAATTATAAAAACACTTAAGCATTAAAGAAATGGTAGGCACAATATTTAGGGATTTGGGGATATTTTATTTCTCCTGAAATTGGTCTATTGCCATAAGAAGCTTTTCATCACTTAGGCTACCAGGTCATCTGCAAGAGGCATAATAAGTAGTAAAGGAAGTTTGCAGGAATTGCACTGTCAAATTGCTAATCAAGGTCCTCACACAGGGAGAGTCTGGGGCTAGGGCCTGTTGAAGTAGGGCTCCAGAATGGGAGACAATTAATTTGACAACCATGTACTAAATAAATGTCTATCTGCCCCTTTGGGGTATACATGCTATCACTAGAAACAAAAAAAAAATAGAAGGAAGAGAAATATAAATACAAAATAATATCCATATTAAGAAGTAGTACAAAGAATAAACATTCTGGGTAAGAAAATTGTGACAGATAGAGGATAAAGTGTTCCTTTTGAGGGTAAGAGCAGCAACCTCAGAGGAAAGAGCAGGCATAGAGGTTGTGGGGTATTATTTGGCAGCTTGATTTCAGAAAGAACAGGAAGGTTGAGAATATCTGTGAGGATGCTGCGAAACTTTCATTTATTTCCTCATGTTGTGTTGACCCCCCACCATAAAATTATTTATATATATATATATATATATATATTTTTTTTTTTAGATAAATTTGTTTTGTTTTGCTTTTTGTTTTTTTTTTGAGGGGGATCACTGCCCTCTGGTGGGAGTAGGAACCCCAGCCTTGCTCCTTGAGAGCTGCTGCTGGATTTGAACTGCCAAGTCAGTGGGCCGCAGCCCCGCACTCAATCACTACACCACCGGGGCTCAGCAGATAAAATTATTTTTGTTGCTACTTCATAATTATCATTTTGCTACTCTTATGAATCAGGCGACCTTGTGAAAGGATCATTCAACTCTTAAAAGGATCGTGACCCACTAGCTGAGGACTGCTGATCTAAAGGGAGAGTAGTAGAGCAGCTGAATGCAGCCTTCCACTCAGTTTGAACTGGTACATTCTTAGTGGACACAGTAAAAATCAGAGTAAACCATACTGAATTGTGAACTTCCTGGTGTATCAGAGGAAAGAACCACAAAAGGAAATCTTACAGGTCAAAACCCTGGAGTAAGAGATAAGATAAGATGTTCTAAGCCCTTTCATAAGCCTGATTCAAGAGTATTGCTGGGACTGTGGAAAGCAACCCTCATTCAAAGGGTTATATTTGGCTGAAAACATCAAAATGGGCACTGTTGTTTCTAACTCTGTTGGTTAAGAAACTTAGCTACTATGAAATGGGAACACTGACTTTATTGCCTTGAAAAGACATCAGGTTTTTAACAGGGCATCAACCTGTCATTCCCATTTCAATTATTGTCCCACTATACCCACATTTTATAAATTCAGTTCAATTCTCATTTCACTGTATCAGTCATGATTAAACCAGGATGAGTCATTTCAAAGTCCTCATTCATATTGATAACAAGGAGGGCACAGATGGAGACAAAACGACATTTGTGGAATGTTAATGGAATAAAAGGTAATTTCATCTTAACTTCTGCTTGTAATTAAATGTTTGCTTATTCAAACCACTAACTTTTTCAAGTGAATAATGAATGTCTGTAAGTCATGTATGGAAACTACGGAGCAGCTTACCAGAAGCTCCCACCAGTTTTGACTGAAAAGTTTGACAAGTGTCAAGAGTTCAAAAGGCAGATGCCCTCAGTAAGGATTCCCATAGGCTTTGCTCAGAAAGTTACTTGTTGAAAGGAAACTAAACCCCAGCAGGCCACTGTGTGACTTAGTTTGAAATTTTCCAAAGCATAGGTTGGGTAGATACAAAAGCATATATTTAACTGTTAATGGTTCTGGTCAAGCAATTTTCTTCAAGAGTAAAAGATCTTTAAATCTTTATAATTTCCACTAAAGCACTCATTTCTTAAGATATGGTGCTTTTAGTCACAGTTTGACAGTTTTATGGAGCTTAGGCTGAGTAACTGCAACCAGTGGTAAGCTACTTGGTTCTCTGAGTTTGCTTCATCACTTTACAATATTTTGCAACCTTTCTTAGGCTAGAAGATAGAAATCATGATCCAAACCCTCAAATTCAGCCCCTTTTCTGGGAGTGTCTCCAACAGGTGACAATTATGTAATTATCAATAAAACAAAAACTTTGGCATATAGAAGACAATGGAAGCCATTAGATAGAGAAAACACAGCCAATCCCAGATTTTAATGCATGTTTTAAATCATTTCCATGGGAACCAACATTTGGCACAAGGGCCACTGCTATGAAAAACAGTTAGAAGGCAGCTTCTACCAAGCCAGATGGTTAATTTGTAACACGGGAATATAACAAGGAGGCACTGGGTTATATAACTCCTAAAAAGCCTTGATAATGGATTCAAGTGGACGGAATCACTGGGCCCTGTTCCAACTCTCTGTCAATGCTACTATCTGTGGCAATAACATTATCAGCCACAGGAGACAGGACCACTCATTGCACAGGATCTAACGGGTAAATACTGCAGGTAGAGAAATATGCATCAATACTGTATTGTGAGAGTGCTCAGGAAAGTTTGGGTTAAGAGCCCTGAGGTAAGTTACATAAAGTTCTAACAGGGGAAGCAGTCAGGCAGATTGGGGTAGTGTGTTGTCTGAGGTTCCCAAAGCAATTAGAGTACAGCTAATTGTACAGATTAACTGTCAGTGCAACATCGAACCGACGTTGTATAATGCCAGTTTACATTGTACATTATCCACGTTTGCTCTGATTTTAGAGTTCGAAATAACCCTAGAGGGTAAATGAGTGACTCAAACTTGCATAATAAATTATCGACATGGATGAAACAAGACTCCTAGGATTGGGCTGACAAGCTCTGCAGTCAGTTCTGACTCAATGTGACTCTGTGTCCACCAGGATAAAATACTGACCTGTCAGGTCCATCCTCACAACTGTTGCTCTGCCTCAGTCCATTGGGGCCACCCTATGTCAAGCCATCTACTTGAAGAGCTTCCTGTTTATTTCTTTATTTTTACTGAACCCTCTATCGAACATCATGTGCTTCTCTAGAGACTACTAACCTCTCAAGAACATATCCAAAATAGATGAGAGGAGCCTGTCTGTCCTGATCTGGTGAGTAATGCTTGTTAAAGGAGATTCGGCACAGCAACCTTAAGGAAGTTTAGGATACTATCTTTAGGTATATTCTTTGAGTTACTGACGTATTTAATTAATATGGAGTTAATTCTGTATCACCTGTCAAATTCTTAAATGTCTACTCAAACTTTTTGGACCTATAACCATATATTTATTGGGCGGCAGAAAATAGAAGTGAGTCATTATCTTTCTCTTCCCTACAGGGTAATGTTAACTACAAAGCCTAGATATCAAGGAAATTACTCCCTAACACACACACACCCTGCACATACAAATGCATACCTTTGTGTAGAGCAATATGAAAGTGAGGCACCAATGTCTCAATATTCCATCTTTGAAGATCTATATTTAATTTTGCCATGACCTTGAGAAAATCACTTTTTTATACCTCAATTCTCCAAGGTATAAAATGGGTTTAATGATGACTGTCTCGGAAGGGTATTATGAATCTAATTAATCCTTTAATTATGACAAAGCATTTTACAACAAAAAGCAATTACACAAGAAGGAACACACTGTCTGTAAAGCTTCATTAACTGGTGCAGATTCTTCTCTTCTTATTCATAATTTATTAATTTTATTAAACTAGTACAGCATTATCTGTATACTATATTTTAGTTAAAAATGAAAAGGAATGTAGATGATGATTAAAGTGTAAAGTAAATACATTTGGAGGCAGCAAAAGATGCAATACTTCTTTGAAACTGCTTTAAGGAATGAAAAATATTTCCACTTATATTAAAAAGCATGAACAGGCTAACATTTCTTTGCCTCAAATGTGTTTATTTCTACTATGCTTTGAATAATAGGCATTTTTGTTTTGGTTATTTACACTACTGATAAAATTATCTATAAATGTTATTGACAACCTCATAATCATGCTCGAATGACTAATCCATGGTATAGAGTAAAAGACTCAGATTACATGAGTCTCACTGTCAGAGAAGATAGTTAAACTGTAAACAAGATTATGTGGCTATTCATCATAAGAAAACACTTTGAATCACTTACTATTCTTATTGCAAATGCCAAAAAGACAAGTTTGTTACTGTAATTGTCAACAGAACTGGCCCAAATATCATTGTTTCTTCATTACTGGTGTTCTCAGTGGACTTTCCTGGAGCACTCCAACACAGCAGGCATTGCTCTGTGCCTCCAGCCATAATTTAATGGAGAAACTGTCATGATAGACTCTACTTGTGAAAAAAGCATCAATGCAGTATATAAAGATGATTCGCAACTCTTTTGCAAACATGAGTTAGAATCCAGACTCTATGGAGCCATTAAAAACTAAAGGCCACATTAAAAACAAAACTGACCACAATGATCTACATATAACCTCCTCCCTAGGGGAGGAGCAATGAAAAAGTGGGTAAAGGGAGACATAGGTCAGTGTAAGACATGAAAAATTAATATTAAGTTATAAATTATCAAGGGTTCGTGAGGGAAGGAAGGAGAAATGATGAACTGATACCAAGGGCTCAAGTAGAAAGAACATGTTTTGAAAATAATGATGTACAAATGTACTTGACACAATGGATGGATGCATTGATTGTGATGAGTTAAATAAATTAATTAAAACACCAAAAAACAATACTAAAGGCCAAATTGGGTCTCAGAATTCCCACACCCTCATTTTTTTCTATAAAGAGTGCTGCAGTGGTAATTTTATAAAGAATTGAATTATGTACAAATAGATTGTCTTGATTCATTGAGTTCCCTTCCCTAGATCTTTGTGCATTCCTCGGATATGCTGAAATGTATTGTCAGGATTTCAGGTGGCAAATCTCTGAGTTTCCTCCAGGGAGCCAGAGGCAATAAAGACCACAGTCTCAAAGGAAGCCTTTTCCAAATGGCTTTATCTCTTGACAGTATTTGACACCATTGAACATTCTCTCTTTCAAACCCTCCTCTGGGCATTGGTGACATCAGAAATGCCTGGTTTGGGTATTGACTCACTGATGATTCTTTGTCTGGCTTTCATATAGGTCTGGAGTTTTCTGGCATCCAGTCATGTAATGACTCAAGGTTTGAACTTTTCACCCTAGTACTTTCACCCAGACAGCTCCATCCACATGCTGGATTTCAGGTAATACCTATATGTAAATAATCTTCAAATATATACACAGGAGTAGGGTGATAGATGGCAGTATATATATTGTAGTTAGGTCAAAATCATCCCAGCTAAGGGTATACGGGGTTGGGTTTACAGATGGCCAAAACTTGGTCAGCACCAATCATTATAGATGCTAGGTCATGAGTTAAAGGGGTTTTATTATACTACACTAGTTTTATGAATATTTGGAAGTTTTCAGAATAAAAAGAAACATATCAGCACTCCTATGTCCACCTGCTTAATCTGCATCTCCTCTTAAATGATGGTACTAGTACACAACAATTATAGCTAACACCTATGCAGTATTTGGTATCACTGCTATTCTAGAATTTGACAATCATTCCCCACAGCCATATTATTAGGTAGTTACTAACGTTAAGTGGTTATTAACATTAGGTAGTTATTAACATTTTACAAATGAGTCAAAGGCACAAGCAAATCTTTATGATTTTAATGCAGGCTGTCTATTTCAGAGTCCAACTCAATGATCTTAAAGGCTCTTTGAAGTCAATGTGCTCAGTGTCAAACATCATCTTCCCTTCTCATCAGTTGTCCTTTTATACTGCTCCTTTTCTTTTGCACTTAATGTGCCTTCATAAATTTAATCATGAAAGGCAAAAGCACCCATTTATATGTTCACATTTATATGTTCATGACCCTCACTTCTCTTTAACTCATGTAACACCAAGTCTTTCACAAGTTTAATTTGCTAAATAACTACTTTTCTTATCCATCCATCCACCACAGTCATATTTTTCTTTCATCTTGCACCACCACGATGCTAGCCCTCATTATTGTTCTCCCTTTTCCATACTCCTACAAATGTTT
This sequence comes from Nesogale talazaci, assembly GCA_004026705.1. Classification (NCBI taxonomy): domain Eukaryota; kingdom Metazoa; phylum Chordata; class Mammalia; order Afrosoricida; family Tenrecidae; genus Nesogale; species Nesogale talazaci. Next base: position 137,595 of record PVJH01002281.1, read on the forward strand.
CTGTTGTTGTCAGATGTTGTAAAATTTGGTTCTGACTCATAGCAGTCCATATCCTACACCATTCTCACAATCTTTGCATTTGCTTCAGAACCTTTAGGGCTTCTTTTTGGTGACCCTCTACTTTACCAAGAATTATGTCCTTTCCAAGGGATTATTAAATATAGGAAACCACAAGTCATTAAGTACAATTCTGCTCATTTTATAGACAAGGAGATGAAGGTCTAGGAATAAGATTGACTTGCTCAAGGTCAAACAACTTATTGAAAAAGAAAGGAATCTTAAGAGCAGTGACTTATAGATAATCAGCTTTGCAAATAACTATAAGAGGGCTTCCAAAATTTTGTGAGAAAGTGGAATTAAAAGATAATGGAACTTTTTCATGGGTAGACACTAAAATAAGTTTCTACCCAACCATCAATGAAACACTACTTGGACTAGGCACCAAGATGAACTTGGATGCTGACCTTATGGCCAGCATCGCATAACATAGGACCTGCACCAGAAGGGCTTAACATAGAAGAAGCCCAGCAGAATGAACTGAGCCCTGCCACAAAGGTTCCTGTACCCTTGAACTGAGGACAAGGGTACTCAGATAGAAGGAACATAGAATGACCACCTGGACTCATTAAGTGGTGAGCTTTGGACCATGGTGGGATTCCCAGAATGGTTGGGTGTAGAATCAAAAGGGCCCAAGAATCACCATATATTTAATGCTCGATGCCTCCATTGCAGTAACATGACAGCTTTTGATCTGTTGGGCAGAAATTTGAATTTGGAAGAATTGATCCAGGAGGTTTCCCCCTGACACTAATAACTATGCTTAGGGTAAACTGAAGTCAATTGAATGGAAGATGAAATTGTGTGCATCAATAACGCTTACCACATATCACAGTAGAACTGTACTTACATAGACGTCTCATAACTACAGTGCCCAGAAGGATGTGTCATTGGAAAAATTGATGGTGTTGCAAGTGCAATTGCCTTCCACCCCAAGAGGATGACTGGAATTTTTTACTTTTCTGTTTCTATGAGTTTTTGTCTTCCTGCCTTTAGTTTGCTTGTTTTTGTTTGTCTTTTGTTGTTTACTATTTGGTTTATTGTTGTTGTTGGGGTAGTTGGCTTTGTGGGGTTGTGAAGTCATAATACAACCACCAAAATAAATCTGAGTCATGTATATCCCATGGAGAAACAGATGTATTATGGGCCCCCAATGAACTTTTTGCCTCAATCTAAGAACAGTTAGTTCTGATAACACAGCCCTGCTAGATACTCACCTGCATGAAATTATCACTCTTGAACCCTTCATTGTTTATAAATTATTATTGGGTTTTTTTCATGTCTCATACTGACTGATGTATCCCTTTACTCACTTTTCTATTGTCATCCCCCTGGGAGGGAGTTATAGGGAGATCATTGTGATCGGTTCCCTCTATCTCCTTCCACTTTCTCCTTCCCCTCTTAGTATAACTACTACTTCCACTTTCTCCTTCCCCTCTTAGTATAACTACTTTCAATATTGGTCCTGAGGAGTTTATCTATCCTGGTTTCTCTGTATTTCCAGCTCTTATCTGTACCTATGTACATGCTCTGGTCTAGCCAGATTTGTAAGGCAGAATTTGGGTCATAATAGTTGTGGGGGTGGAGGGAGGAAGCATGAATGAACTAGAGGAAAGCTGTATGTTTCATCAGTGCTATACAGTACCCTGACTGACTCATCTCCCGGTGATCCTTCCATAAGTAGAAGTCTAGTTGCCTACAGATGGAGTTTGGGTCTCAATTCCACACTTCCCCTCATTCACAATGATACCTATTTTTGTTCTTTGATGGCTGATACCTGATCCTATCAACACCTCATGATGATGTAGGCTTATGTGCTTGTTCTATGTGGGCTTTGTTGTTTCTCAGCTAGATTGATGCTTGTTTATCTTCAAGCCTTAAAGACCCCAAACACTATATATTTTGATAGCCAGGAACCATCTGCTTTCTTCACCACGTTTGCAAATGTACCTGCTTTGTCTTCAGTGATCGTGTTGGGAAGGTGAGCATCATGCAATGCCAAATTAATAGAACAAAGTGTTCTTGCATTGAGGAAGTACTTGAGTAGAAGCCCAATGTCCATCTGCTGTCCTTAAAATATGTATAGTGATCTTTTCTTTCTTAATCATTATTTGTATTTTTATATTTGTATTATTATGCTATTCTTTACTACTTTGTTTTGTTTTTCTTTTTATTGTTTCTATTCAGTAAATAAGGCATAGAGATCAGACCTGATACACTAGTTTTAAGGATGGTAGTGAGGGGTGGGGCATAGGGAGGTTGAGGGAGTTGAGGGACAAACAATGTATGTGAGATGGGGGAGGGAGGACTAAAACTGATGGTAATTATACAACTTAATTTTAAGGAAACTTAACCATTGGGGGAAATAATCTAAAATTGATTCTGGTGATGATTTTACAGCTCTTCTTGACATGACTGAAATATTGCATCATGTGATATGTGGATTAAATGCCAATAAAACAAAAAAGAGATAGTGGGAACTTTGATGAACTTTTTGAAGGCCCCCCCCTGCTATAATGTTTTCTTTGATATCTGAACACATAAACGCAGAGAGATTAAACTGTGCAGCATCCCTCATAGCTAAGTCTGAGCAACTTGATGAAGCTCTGGACAAAAAAGAAGTGGAAATATATTTTATATATGATAATGCTTCTAAGAATGTTCTACATGAGCTAGTTGGAGAGCATTTTATCCCTTGTTACTCATCATCCCTTCTTTCATCATGCTGCCTGGAATTCAGACACTATATAATCCTGAACCACACAGATCCAAGAGGGCAGCCTGTTGAGAAGGAAAAGGTCAGTTCTTGAGGACCTCATGAGCAGAGCAATCAGATCAAGCCAGGCCTCTCCATCTTTGGACTATTGTGTGCAAAAATATAAAGTTGTTAGCATTTATTTCACTGATCGTTTTTGTTTTCCTATTATTTGCTATCAAATGAACTATTTTGATACAGACACAAAATAAATATTTTGAATTTCAATTCAGTTAACTCAGAGGCCACATTTTTGTCTCACCTGACTGATTTTATTCTACCTTACTACAGTGCTCTTCTTCTACATTATCTCCTAACATCACAAATCTAAAGTCTCTATGCGATATCCCCTAGGTTTTGAACATGTTCTTTAGTTCTGTTATCAACATTGGATATGGAGTGGATAAGATTCTTTAATTTAAAAAGATCATCCATACCAGGCTCCCAACTCATAAATAACTTCATTGTGAACATGGAAGGTATGCTGCGGATTTAAAGATAGGGGCTAAATTACTGTAAATCAATCCAGAAAGTTCACCAGATAGCAACTCTGATACTGTTTTCAATAAAAATGGTTCTAAGTGAAAATGCATTTCTGAGACTGAAGCAGTCCTATGTATCATGTTTCTCTTTTTCAGGGATGTGTGGGGTTATTAAATAAGTTCTGTTAAGAGCTTTAAGATTTTAGAAGGGAAAGTGTTCTATACATGTAAGGCGCTGAAAAATGAGAGCTTACAAACATCTCTCTTGGGCATTGTTCAGTAAATCCGGGCTGAAAATTGGAGATCAATTGGTATCTAATAAAAAGGTAGTGAAAGTTTATGAGAAAGAGAAGGCACTGGAGCAATGCAACTAGTAGAAAATAGTAAATAGTGGGAAATGTTGATTTTGAACTGCAACTTCACTTGGTGTTTTGGGTCTTGGTGCTCACTGATTTCCCTACAAATTGTCAGGTCACTAGGTCACTCACATGATTGAAGTTACCACTGAGGTCCAGAAATGTGGCGGAAAAGCAATGAGTTTTTTTTTTTTAAGTTTGTCTTTAGTACTCAAAGAAGTGGATTGAGTAATGATGAAGTAATTTGGGATCTTGGCTATTTCATGTGCAGTTTTCTGGGAATTTATACTAGGAAAAAAGTCCTGGTGATCTACTTTCAAACAACGGCTAACGAAATTCCTGCAGTCTCAGTAAAGCACTTCCATATATTTTGCTGGGAGATGAATTCCTATGTTAAACCAAATCAACCCAAACCTGCTGCCATCAAGTATATTCTGACTCATAACAGCCCTATTGGAGAAAGTGGAGTGCCCCTTGGACCTTTCTAAGCTATCAACCTTTATGGAATTTGATTGTCTCACTTTTTCCCACAGAGCAGTTGGTGTGTGTGAACCTCTGAACTTTCAGTTAGCAACCCAACCCCTTACCCTACCGCATGAACAGGGTTCCTCTAAAAAGAGTTCCTTAAAAAGAGTAACAGTGACAATGGACTCTTGCACACCAACAGCCATGAACATGGCACATGACAAAACTGCACTCTCTTGTACATGAATCAGTACCAACATGACAGCAACCGATAAGAATGCTTTAAAAAGAGAGACAGAGATAACTTTGTTGTTTCTGATTCATAGAGGACCTTCATGACAGAACAGAAATGCCCCATAGAAGTTCCCAGGCAGTGATCTCTCAGGAAGCAGACTGTCTTATTTTTCTCTTGTTCTGTTCAACCTTCGAACTTTTCAGTTAGCCAAGCACTTAATCATGATACCATCAAAGTTCCTCTAACAGAAAATATGAAATCCAAGACCAAAGCACTGTCATTCAGTTCATTCCAACTCTATCAAACTTATATAGAGTTTATGAGACCACAGAGAGCAGATAGGAGCAGAGTGAGTTCAACTGCCAATCTTGAGGCAAGCAGTTCAATGCTTACCCAGCCATGCCACCAATGGTCGTGCCACCAACTCTCCTTTACGGAAGGAGAAAACATGCTGCCATCAAGTCAATGCTGACTCGTATTGACCCCCCTGTGGGTGCCTGAGACTATAACTGCTTGTGAGGGTAGAAAGCCCAATCTTTCCTTCACGGGTTTGCTGGTGATTTCAAACTGCTGACCATGTGAGTCACAGCCCACACCACCCCGGGGGCTTCCTTACAGAAGTAAAGAGCTTCAGAAAATGCCCCAGACACAGAATTACCAGGCTGAACTTTCTCAGCGAACCCTGGTAGTGTGACGAGTTGGGCTGCCAACTGCAGAGTCAGCAGTTCCATACCACTATGCACTCCCAGGAAGAAAGGCAAGGTTTTCCATTTCTGTAAATATGTGCAGCCCTGGGTACCCATGGGGCACTTCTACCCTGCCCTATAGTGCCACTATGAACCAGAAACAACTTCAAAGCAAAGGGTTTGCTTGGCTTTGGCTTTTAACTTTCAGACTTTTCTGGTTACAATTTATATCCTTGGAAACCCGCATGCCAATTCTACAAGACAGAATTCGATGAGTCAGAATCAACCCAAAGGCAGTGTGTTTGTGACAACTCCCTCAGGAGAAAGGGAGATTAATAGGGTTGGAGACTACCAGTCAGAAGATCCACAGTCCTCCTGAGGCATGACTCCCACGGCCTGTACCTTTGCTGACCCAGGTGGAGCCTGTCTTACTCCTTCAGAACTTCCAAAGCTTAACTCAACCTCGCAGGCTGCAAATTGGTGCCACCTCTCCTCTTTCAACTGATCACATCCCCGTCTCCTGATTCTGCTGCCCTTTTCATTCCTTCTGACAAACATAGTTTTCTTTGCTCCAAAGATGTTCTTTCGTGCACTTGTCCGTCACAGTGCTCTCCTAGATTAGCCATCTAACAGCACATGTATAGTCTCACTTGCCTGACAAGCAGCGTTCCGTGGAGTCCACCTCCTTTCCCAACAGTTAGGTGAGCGAGGTGCCAGAAGAGAGACCCAGCTCTACGTCAGTTACCAAGACATCATCTTCTCTTCCCCCACGCGTTTCTCATCTCTAGACAGTATAGAAACTCCGTCACAATAATTACAGACTGGGTGTTAAGGACTGATTTGTACACCCCAAGAATACGCATGCTGAAGATGAACCTCTACATCTGTGTTTAGAAGTGCTGGGGGTATAACAGTTATGCTATTGGACTGCTAGTCCCGGGGCTGCTAGGAAATCACCAACGGAGAGAAAGACGTGACTTTGCACTTCCATAAGGAGTTGCAGTCTCAGAAATCCTCAGAGCCAGTTCTACCCTGTCTTACAAAGTCTCTATGAGTTGGCATTCATTAAATGGCAGTGAGGGTTTATTTTATACCTGTTTTTGTAATCCCATTTGAAAGGGTGTTATTTGTTATGCTAACGAGAAGATATTAGCATAGGGTGTGCCTTCAGTCAATGTCTTTGGGGATATAAAAAGAACAGATTCTGGAAGCAGAGATGGGGGAGGGGAGAGAGCGACAGATGCCATGCCATCAGAATACCATTCAGGAGTCAAAGAATTCAAGATAAAAACAAACAATAACCTCTCCCTAGGGCCAACACAGAGAGAAAATTTGCTTTTCAGGCCTCCTCAATTTTGAGAGAGAATAACTTTATGTATGTTGAAGCCACCACTTGCATGGTTCCTGTAACAGCTGCACTAGACTCCCCATCCCAATCCTGTTCCATCATGTGGGATTGCAGGTCGATGTGAAAAATACATCCACATCCTCTGAGATCCTGCCTCATCTCCTCTCCAGCAGACTTCAGTCCTGGGCACTCCCACTGCCACAAGTCCGCATGTTTTATGACACAGAACTCCTCCACCTTTTATATCATAGACATACTATTATCACACACAACCCTTAGCCATCTAGCCTTCAAGTTCTTTTCCCCTCTATTATCCCTACATTTGCTCTTTGAGGTCAGGGATATTTCTTATCCTTCATTTCCATTTTCTCTCAGTCTACATATAATACCTGAATGAGTTCCTCTATTTATCCAACCTAGATACCACAATCAATCACTCAAGCAACTCTTTTACCTGTGTCGTCAACTCCCAGACACATTCACAGTTCCCTGAAGAGCCAAAGCTTTCACTTGCCTCATTGCCTTTGTGTTGGCTATTTTCTCTGTCAGCGTTTCCCTGCATTTGCCTGGTTAATTCATACTCATTCTTCAAGACTCAATTGCGTCCTAAGGGATGCTTTCCCAGACACCCTGCCACCTTCTCTCCTCCTCACCCATGCTGGGATAAATGTCCTCCTTCTGTGCTCCCTCAGTTCTCTGTTATTCTCCATTCAAATCACTTATCACACTCTATTAAATTTCCATTTAGATGTTTGTCTCTCTCTATGGACGGTAAGATTCATGAGGTTAAAGACCATGACCGGCTCAACCATAGCTTCATCCTCAAACCTAGATATGTGCCTACCACCAATTCTGTGGTCAATAACTACCCATTACATGACTAAATAATGTTACCTCCACTCCACCCCACTCTCTCACTTTGTCAAGCCTTCATTATTCTCTTCAAGCTGACATTGTGCTTTGCCTTCATCGATTTCTTCACCCACCTAATTATTACTTACTGAACAAACTTCACTTCAGATTCTACCTCTTTCAGGAAGCCTTCGTCCCTTCTTTTCTGTACCATCTTGTAGGTATTTATTATTATAGATTTTTAACACAGAATTATAAAGTGTCTGTTGAGGACAGATGGTTCTGTATCATTAAAGTACAGGGAATTAAAGGAGAGAGTCCACATTCATTAATTTGTCTTTGCCATAAGAGGTATTTCTCTTTTATCCTAAGGTCCGATCCATAAGATTGAGTAACTGCTCATCCCTATAAATATATACATTGCATTAATATCTGTACAAAGTCATCTGTGCTCTCTGATACACCAATTTCTTAAACTCATCTGATACCCTAAGTGATCTATATTCTTTCTTTAGAGTCCAGCCAACATACAAGGTTTAGCTTGCTGCCTTTGTGGAATGACATACATGCTCTTTGAGCATTTGTTGTTGTTCAAAGTCTAATATTGAGTCTTTGGGTGTTTCCGCTCTCTTCCTAAATATTAAATTGCAAGTTTACACCCTCATATTAATCAGCCTCTTTGGTTCTTGTTAGGCACCAATATTCCTCAATATTGCTCAGACTGTCTGTGTCCAGATTTCTGATATATTCATGCTCCAGACCTTTACTCTTGCCATGCTCACAGAAGCATCCAGCTGTAAAGTTAAAGAGTCTCATCCTCAGAAGACCACCTTCACTTCTGGCACCAATCGTCAGTTTGGAGGTTCCTCAAAGCACTCTCAGTTGTACAAAAACCCTGGAAGGCCTTTCTGTGGGCAGAGAAAGTTAGCATGCTGTTGTCCTGTGCTCTCCAGTTTATTTTTGACTCACAATGACCACACATGGAAGAATAGGACTGTTCTCATAGAGTTTTCTAGGCTATAATCTTCATGGAAGCAGAATGTCAATCATATTTTTTCTATGGAACAGAGCTAGGGCTGCTGGGCTCAAACTGCCAACCATTAAGTTACTAGCCAAATACTTCACCATTATGCCATGGGAGAATGCTGTTACATTCATTAGCGAGGTTACAATTTACAAAAGAAGAGACACAGAGTTCAAAACATGGAACTGCTGGCTGACCTGTTGTACTCTCATGTATGGACAGCAATACCTCCTCCCTTCCTTGATGAATGACAACATAAAATTGGAGCACCAAGGGAAGCTCAGCTTCTTAATGGGGCTTAGACACACATTTCACATGTGGCTGATGTATAATAGCAAGCCTCTCCCAGAGATTTGGTACCCAGGGAAGCAAAGATATTTCTACCAGGCAGAGCTTTTCCAGGTGCCTAATGGTCACCTCTCAGTACAGAGGGGGAAAGGTCAGAACCCTTTGGGGAGAGTTAATTTTATTACTACACAACATGAAATCTCTAAGCTTGTACATTTGAATAAGTTAGCGTTTGAGCTTCTTATTGGCATAAAGTCATTGCCAATGACTTTAGATAGAAGTAGCAAAGACTTTAGATAGAAGATAGAAGTAGCATGGTGTAACATTGAATGTGATAAATGTATTTTACATTAATGAATACATCCATTAACCTGATCTCTTCATGAAAACCTCTCTTACATCAAATCTCAGCAGGAATAACAGTTGTTGAAGTCTCTGCTGCCAGGGCCCCTGTGTTTGTTCTAATGAGGTAGACCCTAAAGCCCTGCCAAATTCACCAAGTTTCAAAAATATCCCATCTGGGCCACAGATGGAGGACAAGAGCCTACGGTAATAGGCCCCACAGGTTCTTGGGTCTAAAATATATCAGCTTAACCATTGTGCGAATGTTAAGTGCTAGATATCTGGACAAGCGCTTGCCATATTTAGATAGAATCAGCTAAAAAAAAGCTAACACTGTTGAAGATTCAAGCTCTCTGGGAGCTAACCAAGAAGTTCTTAGTTCAAGAACTAAATTTGTAAATATTTTAATCCAAGTCTTCTTGTTCAATGTGATCCTGTCTTAAATGCTGCTGACATGACCAAAACTACCACTGGTCTTGGAGATCTTTCTTAAATTGTTCCAGATACTGTTTTCTTTAGACCTTTAGTTAACCCTTGTCCTGTTACCCAAACCCCCCATCCCCCCCCCCAAATAATTCTCGAGATTGAAAACTCTTGGAGGTCAAAACAACCTCCATTTGAGAATCGATGAACAGAGTGATGTCTTCATCTGTCTCATTAAAATCAGTGGTGACGATTCTGCCTTCTGGCCAGGCAAACAGGGAAGGAAGAAAGGAAGCCAAGGCCAGGAATTACCTTAGAAGTCTGGAAGGTATAATTTTACCACCTCCCTCTCACTCACATGCCATAGATGATCATACCTAGCTTCAAGAAATCGGTGGCATATAACAACTAAGGGGTATACAATATAAACAGAAAGTAGGGAAAATATATTTGGTAGATTGGGGGGGGGTGAATTTAGGACACTCCTGCTATAGGAGTTTCATGCAGTCAACGAAATTGTGCAATGGTGCCCGATACCCCGAATCCCTATGCCTTTTGATGGGCACCAATTTAAATTACATTTATTATGTATGTCTCAAGAGTTAACACAAAATGTCAAAAAAGTATACAAAAGTTATGAGTAACTAGGGTAACACTGCTCTAATTTCAGTGGTTCTTAAAGAGAAGGCTAAAATTATAATGGTAAGCAAAGTGAATTATAATTTTTAAAAAGGGTGGGGATAGTCAATGAAGGAACAGTCGATAGAATTCCCTAGCACAATTCAAGTTTAAGAATATATATTTATGTATACATTTATTACTTTGATTTTCTCAAGATTATTTTGTTTATTAGCAGGTAGGATCACAACTTAAACCACACTACATTTTAGGAGTCCCTGGATAGAATAAGCTGCTAACAGGTTCACAAACCAACCTAAAGGTTGGAAAGTGGGCATCCAGCATTGCTAGAAATGCCTGGCCATTTACTTCTGAATAACTCAGCTTGGGGAGGGGCATGGAGAACAAATAACATTGATGACTGTCTAGCCCTACGTGATGGGAACGCACAACAAAATTGTATGTGATTGGATATATTGGACTGTGTAAGATTTGGCAAAAATTAAAAATGATTATAAGAAAAAAAATAAAAATAAGAGTTCCTGGAGGTGTCAGGGAGGAAGGGGATCAAGGAGAGCTGATACCAAAGAGTTGAAGAAGGAAAATCTTTTGAAACAGATTGTGGTGACAATTAAAAAATACTGTTCGATGTACTGAACTGTGGAATGTTATGATATCTAGTAGAGTTCCCAGTAAAATGATTTAAAAAAACAAAACAGAGTTGATTCAATAACAGTAAATATTATAGCTATACAATCTCTCTGGAAAAAATCAGTTATTAAAGCCCAATGGAGCACAATTCTATTCTGATACGCATGGGGTCACCATAAGCAGGAGGTAACTCAACTCAATGAGGTAATATTGTTTTAATGTTTCAAATATGATGGTTTATATTTTAGCAGCTTAGCCTGATAACAATTATTTTTTTCCTGGAGCTTCTATTAAAGAGTATTGTTGCTGTTATCCCACCTTAACTTAAAAGTTATTTCAGGACACAGTTTGCTTTCCCCTGATTACATCTGCAGAAGCTATTGTTATTTCACTTGGAACTCTCCAGTAAATCACACTCATTCTCCACCTAAAATGGTCCTTATTCTATAGGTATGGGATCCCATGAAGTGTCTTGCCTCAGTGATGGCTTTGAATAACTAATTTTGCAGTCAGCAGTCCACCATCTAACTCACTTGCCACCAGGGTTCTCTGCAATTCAAAATGTACTCAATAATATTCAGAATTAATTCATAATTTGAAAAGAACTTTTCCAAGAGGTCAATCAAGCAAGACCTGGAAAATTATGCTAACATTCAGAAATGCATACTGAAGAAACAGATCTCTGAGGGGTCTTTTGCTTAGCATAAATCTTTCAAAGTGATTCGGTAGCACAATGAAGATTTCCTAAAATGGTGCAGGGAGTTGGGGGAGGGGAATTGATGCTTTCTCAGCAAAATTTTTCATAAAGGCAACCATGGAGGCAAGGAATAGGATGGGAGATGTAGTTTGAATGGCGAAGCAAGGGATATGACTACCCTCAGTGGACTGCATTCCCAAGGTACCTACCCTGTTCATCATAGTGGCATTTATAAATCAGCTTTCTATTAATTATGATTCCAGTGATGGGACTTAATTCACAGAAAAGCACTGTGAACATTGATATGTTTTTCAGTTTTTTCATAGAAGGACATCTGGAAATGAAAGGAAGTGACTACAAATACACATGTACCATCCAAGAGAGGGATTTTCTTTTACTTGTCAAAATGAATACTCTTTCATTTGAAAAGACCAAAATAAAATGCTTGGGGTATCATGTGTTAGCCAATGGGCATTCTAGATCAAATTAAGATGCTAACAACTATAAAATGTGTTCTAATTCCTTCCTGCCATTAATTTTGGAGAGAGAGATGCTATGACTTATGAATATTTTTATCACCTTTTAAAGAACTCACTTGAAGTTACCCAACCACTGGAATCTGGAGGAGCCATAAAAAGGCTCTGGAAAATAGGAGAGACAAACTTTCTGAAATATGTCCTCAGTTGGGATATTAAGGAGGATGCTGAGGTCTCAAGTCAAAAGGGTTGCTGTTTCACATCTGGAAACATTATTTTTCTACTTGGGACCTTGATATAAGCTCATTTTTCCCTCTCCCCTCCCTCAAGAACACTTGATAATTTATAGATTTTTACTACTATTTCAAGTCTTACACTGACCTATGTCTCCCTTTACCCACTCTTCTGTTGTCCATGCACCTGGGAGGGAGCCATATGTACATCATTGTGATCTCTTCCCCTTGGCTACCACCATCTTCCCCTTACCCTCCTGGAATGGCTACTCTCAGGGTTTTTCATTCCTGGATTCCCTATGTTTCCAGCAATTAACTGTATCCATATACATGCTAGAGCCAGATTTGTAAAGGTAGAATTGGAGTTACCATAGTGAGGGTGGGGATAGGAAGCATTAAAGAACTAGAAGAAAGTTGTATGTTTCATCATTGCTATACTTCACCTGGACTGGCTCATATCTTCCCCATGACCCTTCTGTGAGGGAATGTCTAGTTGCCTACAGATGGAATTTGGGTCTCCATTCCACTCCATCTCATTAACAATGATATGATATTTTTGTTCTTTTGATGCCTGATAACTGATCCCCTCTACACCTCATGATCACACAGACTGATGTACTTCTTCCATGTGGGCTTTGTTGCTTCTCAGCTAGATAGATGCTTGTTTGTCTTTAAGCCTTTAAGCCCCAAGACACTGTATCTTTCTATAGCCAGGTACCATCAGCTTTCTTCACTCCACTTGTTTATGCACATTTGTCTCCAGTGCTCATGTCAGGAAGGTGAGCATCATGGGATACCAAGTTAATAGAACGAAGAGAGTCTTCTTGCATTGAGGGAATACTTGACTAGAACCCCAAAGTCCATCTGCTACGTTAATACTAAACCTATAAATATATGTATATTGATTGATTTCCCCATTGTCATATACAAAGACCTTTCTTCGGAATCACCTCTGGGTACATTAAAAATGTCCAACCTTTCTCATAAAAGCCTTTATGTTATCCATTTGCACCACCCTTCAACTAAGGCTTCAAGGGGAGGCTAGAGAAGGTGCAAACTGAGTATGTTGCACTTATGGTTCTAAATCCCGACTGTATGGCAGGTGCATAAAGCAGACATGGTAAGTCACACTTCATTTCCTGAAAGAGTTCTGTCGAAAGCAGAGTGAGTCTTAATTGTGACACATACATGAATGCAGAACTCAATGAACAGTGACATTGTACACAAAACTGGGTGCCTGTGTAATCATTCAGTGTTTCATTAATTTGAATGTACACTATGCAATGTTCTAAGTCCTTGAGTGAAACAAGCAATTTATACTTGACTACTGACAGGTCTGCCAGTTCATATTCACCTAGCAGTGTGGTGAAAGAAAAGCCTGACAACGTACTTGCAAACAAAGTATTGCCACTGAGCTTTTTTATTAAATCATTTCATTGGTGGTCCATACAACTCTCATGATAACCCACACATCCATCCACTGTGTCAAGCACTTTTTTACATTTATTTCCCTCATCATTCTTGAAACACTTGCCTTGAGTCCCAGAATCCACTCCTCATTTTCCCCTCCCTCTCCACTCAGCCCTCCCCTGTGAACCCTTGATAATTTATAAATTATTTTTATTTTGTCATATCTTACACCATCTGACATCTCCCTTCCCTCATTTCACTGTCTATCCCCCAGGGAGGAGGTTATATGTAAATCCTTGCAAACTGTTCTCCCTTTCCATCCCACCTTCCCTCCATACTTCCACTGCACTTCCTACTACTGGTCCTGAGGCATTTTATTCAGTCTTGGAGTCCCTGTGTTTCTAGTTCCTATCTGTACCAGTTTACATTCTCCTGTCCAGCCAAATTTGTGACGTAGAATGGGAAGCATGATAGTTGGGATTGGGGGGAAGAAGCATCGAAGAACTTCTTTGATGAAGAAACATTGCATGTTTCATCATTGCTACCCTGCAACCTGACTGGCTTGTCCCCTCCGAGAGCTTTCTGTTAAGTAATGTCCAGTTGCCTACAGATTGACTTTGGGTCCCTACTATACACACCCTCTCATTCACAATGATAGGATTCTTTGTTCTTTGATGCCTGATAACTGACCCTTCAATACATTGTGATCACCCAGGCTGTTATATTTCTTCCCCACGAGCTTTGTTATTTCTCAGCTAGATGGCCACTTGTTTCTCTTTAAGTGTTTAAGACCCCCCAATTTACATATTTTGATAGCAAGGTGCCATCAGCTTTCTTCACCACATTTGTTTATGTATCCACTCTGTCTACAGTGATTGTGTTGGGAAGGTGAGCATCGCAGACTGCCGAATTATTAAAACAAGGTGTTCTTATATTGGGGGAGTACTTTAGTAGGGGCCACTGTCCATGTGTTTACTTAATAGTAAACCTATAAATATATGTACATAGATCTCTTTCCACTTTGTTGTAAAAACATATATATTTATATATGCATATGTCTGTGTTTAGATCTCTATCAATGCCCTTTGCCTCCTAGTTCTTTCCTCTATTTCTTTTTACTTTCCTCTTGGCCCTAGTGTTGTTAACGAGGACCTCCAGTAAGATGTTAAATAGGACTGAGAACAAGGGACATCCTTGCCTATACCCCTTTTTCAGAAGAATGGATCTTGTCTTTTCTCCATTGACTACCACATTGGCTGTTGGTTTTTCATGTATAGCTTGTATTATATTGAGGAAGTTTCCTTCCATTCCTATCTTATCCAGTGTCTGAAACAGGATGTTGTCAAATCCATTTTCTGCATCTATTGATATTATCATGTAGTTCTTACAGTTTTTTTTGTCCCAATATGGGGAATAATACTAATGCTCTTTCATATGCTGAACCATCCCTGCATCCTGGTATGACTCCTACTTGGTCATGATCAATCATTCATTTTATATACATTTGTATTCTGTTGGCTAGTCTTTTGTTAAGGATTTTTGCATCGATAGTCATTAGGAAAATGGTCTGCATTTCTCAATTTTTGTGGGATCCCTGCCTGGTTTAGGTTATCAGAGTTATGCTAGCTTCATAGAAGGAATTTGGGAGTTTGACATATTTTTCTACATTCTGTAAGAGATTGTATAGTATTTGTGTCACTTCTTCCCTAAATGCTTGATAAAATTGCCCAGTGGACCCATCTGGTCCAGGGAATTTTGTGGTTGTTGGTAATCCCTTGATAACCTTATCTATTTGTTCTAGGTGTGTTGAGATTAACAGCCATTGAGGATAGTCCATGGAGGGATTTTTTCCCCAAGAATTTGTCCATGTCTTCCAAGTTTTTTAATTCTTTGGAGTACTTAGGACTGTGTAACTAACCTTTTGATCTCACTAGGGTTTGTTGTAATGTCCCCTCATCCTTGTTATTGAAATGTGTTCCTTCCTTTCTTTGGTTGAATTCATGAGAGATTTGTGGATTTGATTTATTCTTTAAAAGAACCAATTATTAGCTGCATTAATTTTTCCATAGTTTTCTTATTTTTGTTTTTTGTTTTTGTTTTCTGGGGGCATCACTGCCCTCTGGTGGTGGTGGAAGCTAACCAGCCTTGCTCCTGGAGAGCCACCACTGGATTTGAACCACCAAGCCCATGGGCTGCAGTCCTGCACTCAACCACTTACACCAACGGGGCTCAGCCCCAGTTTTCTTATTTTTCATCTACTGAATCTTAAACCTAATTTTTATTATTTCTTTTCTTTTGCTATTAGTTAGATTTTCTTGTTGACTCTGTTCTAGTTGCTGTAGGTTTTGTGCCAGTGCATCAGTCATAGGTCTCTCTTTTTTTTAAGTGTGCACGTAATGCTATGAAACTTCCTCTGATGACTGCCTTTGCTGTGTCCTATAGGTTTTGGTATGCCGTGTTCTCATTCTCGTTGGTTTCTACAAATTTCCTTACTTCATCTGTGATCTGGGCCAGTATGCAATTTTTTGCAATAGAGAGTTATTCATCCTCCAATTGTTAACCCTTGATTTATTTATCTTCCTTTGTTTGATTTTCATTCGTATGGCACGTGGTCAATGAGAGAGGTCTCTATGTTATCAATGTGCTTAAATTTATGCAAATTTGACTTAAGCCCTATCATGTAGTCTATCTACGACCATATGCTATGTGGCTTGAAAATAACGTAAATTTGGGGGTTTGGGGGTTTTTTTTGGTGCAGATATCTGTAGATATCTATTAGGTCAAATAGTCTAATTGTAGTGTTTAGATTTTTAACCTCCTTGTTAAACACCTTTCCCAGTGATCTAGCTCTCTGAGAGAGCAATATATTAAAGTCATCTACTATAATTGTTGAGGCTGTGATTTCTTTTTTCATTTTTTGAGTGTTTGATTACCATATTCCGCTGAACATGTGTTTGGAACATAATTGTTTAGTGGTTCTTTTTCTATCGTTCATTTGAGCATTACACAGTGTCCCTCTCCATCTCTTTTTACGATTTGCACTTTGAGGTCAATTTCATTCAAGATTAGGATTGCAACCCCTGCTTTTTAAAATTGCTGTTTGCTTGGATTTTATCCAGCCTTTGATTCTCAGCTGATTTTTGTCTGTAGTCTCAGATGTATTTCCTGTATGCAACAGATCGAGGGGTTATGTTTTCTAGTCAGACTGTTAATTTCTGTCTCTTAAGGTCTGAGTTCATTCCATTGATAATCAGGATGATTACATCTATCTGGAGACTCTGTGATGTCATTTTGTCATTCTTGTGTTGGGTGTTTTTCTACCTTCATGGGTTATGTCCATGTGTATTTAGGGTTTATTCTTGCCTTCTTTCCATTGTTGAGCCAGTGTTATCTTGGGGGCTATTTTCCCTTTGATGATCTGTAGGTGGAATTTTTCTGTGTGGAGATCTCTTTTATGTGCTTGGTGAATGTTTTTTGTCTGGGTCAAAACAGATCTTTTGTAGTGCTGCGTTCCTTTTAGCCTATTCTTTGTGATTTTCTTTGTCTGGAAAGACTCTCACTTCTTCATCAATTTTGATAGATAATTCCCCTGAATAGAGATCATTGTTTTAGGTAAATCTGCTGTACAAGAACTCTTTAGAGTAATGAAGAGAAAGAATGTGTCTTGGAGGACTAAGGTATTCCCAACTCAAGCCATGATATAATGCAGTGCATCATATTCATGTGAAAGGTAGACATTGAATAAGGAAGATTAGATGCATTTCAATTTTGGTGCTGGGGAATGTTGCATGTACCATGGACTCCTTAAAGGACAAACCAATCTGTCTCAGAAGAAGAAAGATGAGGGTGCTCTTGAGATGCAAGAATGGAGAGACACCACCTCACATATTTTGGACATGATGTCACGTCGTCATATTTGGTCGTCATAATTCAGAGCAATAGAGAAAGAGTAATATTCTTGACAAGATGGATTGATGCAACAATCAATTCAGACCCAGGGACAACTGTGAGGATGCCACAGGCATAGGGTTGTTATGGTCCAGAACCAGCTTAATGGCATCTAACAATTCCTGGTTGCAGCACCATTTGACAAAGCTTTGCATATTAATGCCTTTCACACACACAAACCTCAAAACTTTGGACCGATGCTATTATGTTGCCTATGTCAGTGCAGCAGACAAGGACATCAGGGTCCAGAAAAATTGAGCAACTTGTCTAAGGTCATTGTCAGTAGGCTCAGAGAGCTGGGATTCATACCAGACCACCTGCATTCATATCTATGTTCTTAAACTCTTGCTGTATGCTGTTACATTCCCTGTGGCTTGGATTTACTACTTTAATAAGATTCTGAAAAGTGTCTGACACAAAATAAGGTTAAAAGGGCAGTCTTGGGGGAAGAAGACATGGAAACAAGTAAATGTAGAAATGTGGCACATGTCAGAATAAAGATTTCTAGCAGCTACTGTGTGAAGGAACACACAGGAGAAAATGCGCAAGTAGCACAGAACAAGAAAACGAAGGAAAAAGAATCAGTGAACACAGTTCTCTCTCAATATTCAACCCAAGTATGACATTTCAACAAATTTTCTAGGAGTCAGTTCTTGTAGTTTAAATAGTGAGGCAGCACAGACATGGCTGTACAATTCTATACAGATTTTCTAAAGATAAAATTGGAATCAGTCAACATCTCTAAGTTCATTGAAGTTTCAATTTGAAAACACTGAAATAAAGAGGTCTTTGGCACTAGAGACTAATAAAACTGAGTACTTGAGACATGGGGTGTCTGTATTCATCCAAAAGAAATCCCCCTCCACAGTCAGGGTCTAGGCAAAATTAATTTGACGTAAACATGATAGACACATTTGACGACTTTACATTTCTGTTTTCCTTTCACTCTCCATTCACCTTCTCTATGTGGTCACTTTCCTGTGAAGTTTCAAAAATTTATATATAATTTAGACTCAAGATTAGCCCTTAGTTATAAGGCGTAGACACGGTAGTCAGATATAAGGAGCCTTGGTAGTGCAGTGGGTTAAGTGCAGGATTGATAGTGAAAATTTTACTTTGAACCCACCAACCAATCCATGACAGAAAAATATGAATCTGTTTCATAACCATTTACCACCTCAAACCCCCTCTAGGGGCAGTGCTAGTCTGTCACAAAGGGTCACTATCAGAGGGATTCAACCCAATGGCAATATATTTATTTTAAGGAGTCCTGTTCATGCAGCGGATAGGTTTCCAGCTGCTAAGCAAAACGTCAATGATTTGAAACTAGGACCAGTGAATTAAACCCCCCAGCCACTCTGTGAAGGACATGACAGTCTGCTTCTGCAAAGACTTCAGAAAATGTAACAAATGCCACTGAGTCAATTAAAACTCACAGCCTTGGAAACTTTGTGGGGCAATTTTATTGTGCCTTATAGGCACTCTTTGAAGGAGCATTGACTTAATGGCAGTAGGTTTTAGGGTCACTATTAGACTTGAGAACAGCGAGCTTAGGTTTTGTTTGAAAATCATACATGGCTACAAAAGGCATGGTTTATGCAATCATTAATAAGTCCACATAATTCTTGATTGTGGCTCCTTAGTAAAACATTTGTTTTTGAAAATACATGCACTCAGACACACCATAATCCTGATTTCTATGAATATCAAGAAATTAATTGATATTAGCATATAATTGGAACTATAATTTTCCTTGGAGCTTGTTCATTCTTTTTCCACTACACAATTAGTGGAAGCACACTATTTTGCTTAACTCATTATACAAAATGTAACCAAATTTAATAAACCGAACTCTTCCTTGCTACTCACTTTTCAAGGTTGCCTGCAAAAGTTTCTGTGACTAAGTCTTCAACTTGGAATTAGGTTATCAACACGATGTATACATTCAGAGAAGCATAATTCTGGTATATGTTATTATATAAGGTATCCCTTTGAAAATTATGTGCGAGCATTCCTTCTATGGATGGCATTATGACAGTTGCAGCTGGTAGGAAAGGAGTCCTGGTGGTGGTTTAAGTATTCAGATGCTAGCCAAACACTTGGCAGTTCAAACACTCTCTAGCTGTGCTGGTAAAACACAGCCATGTGGAAAGTAGCTAAAGACTTTCCTGAGAAGGCATGTGATTGAATGTGGGCCTGGATAACAAACGCCAGGACCACCATGATTAACCTGGGCTTTCAGGGACATTTAAACTCCCCAAAGGAGCTCAGTGTAAGCAAAACCAAGTGTTCATGGCACTGCTGAAGTTTGCTTGGCCACCCTACTCCCGCCCCCAACCTGCTGAAGATTTCCAGTTGTTGGGCTTCAAAGGAATATCTGAGGAAGCAGAACATCCGTGAGGCAAAGAAAAAGAAGCATCAATTTGAAATGTCTTTGAAAAGATGCAAAGACACCTATGTTCTAAGATATGGTGTCATTGGAAAGCAAAAAAAGATACCAGAGTGCTGCTAGTGATGCTCGTTAGGGGCTCAGCTACCACCTTCACGAAATTTGCTTCCCATTGTGGAACAACACTGGAATCGAGGCCCAGAGGGAAAATCCTGAAATTAGAAATTAGAGAAAATTTCTAAGCAAAGACTCATGTTTACCACAGAGTAGGGCTGATGTCCTTCCATTTGCAACTTTGGAAAATGCTAAAACTAGGGATTTTAAAAACAGCAATACATTACTGTATGAGGCTTCATGGATTCACCCAATTTAAAACAAAACTGGATCGAGTGATTATAGAATTTACTATGCTCAATATTCAGCAAAGCTACTGGGAGAAATTCAATAAATTAATGTTATAAGAAGTTTAAAGACCAAAGGAAAAGAAACTCTCCAAAGCTTAATTTTGTGCCCAGACTGGGATGGAGACGGATCATAATTAGTTTTCCCTTTACCCTTTATACTCCAAATAATTCCCCAAATCTATTTTATCTATTCTGCAGCAGACATTTCTATACTTCTTAATTTTTGTTTAACCAAGTTAATAAGCGCTACTCTTTATCGAAGCCATGAAAGTTGTATTGGCCCGGTTTGAAGGAACCTTCCGGACATATTTATTCTAAGACAGATTTGTTTGCTCATCTGGAAATTCATGGCACTTTCATTATTTTCACATAAGGTCTTCTTCTCCAGTCTTCCTAATTTAGTGTCCAGCTCTCACATGTATATCAAGTGATTGAAAATGCCATGGCTTTAGGTTGGCGACACCTTAGTCCCCAAAGCGTCTTTTGTTCTTTAACACTTTAAAGCTGTCTTGTGCAATCATTTACCCAATGCAATGCATCTTTTATGTCTTAACTGCTATTGGCATGGATGTTGACTGTGGCTATAAGTAAAGTCAAATATTTTATAATTTCAAGGTGAGCCTTTCTCCTTCCTTAAAAAGTTGCAATCTCAGAAATCCCCTGCAGCAGTTCTGTTCTGTCCTACAGGGTCACTAAGAGTGAGACTTAACTCAATTCCATGGAATTTGGAGATTTTATGATGTTACCTATTGATTGAGGATTTCTGTCACCTACAGTTCATAAAATCGCAGAAGAGCAGTTATCAATATTCCTGTTTCATAACTGAGGAAATTGAGGCTCAGAGATATTAAGTTCCTTAACTGAGATCATACAGTGAAAACATAGAAGGGATGAGTTTCTGGACACAAGGTTGGTTTACTTAACTCCAAAGAAACTCCTGTGGCTTTCTTAACATTTCTATGCCTTTGAGATGACTTTAAAGATCATTTTCCCCTAATCCCCAGTTTTTTCTTGTGTTGCCAAGGAACATTAAGGATGACAAAATAATGTTCTAAGGTCCTTTAGTGCTTTGGCGGGGTAGCATCACTGCCTCTGGTGGTCATGGGCACTATCCAGTGCCACTCCTGAGAGCCGCCGCTGGATTTGAACTGCCAAGCCCACGGGCTGCAGTCCCGCACTCAACCACTTACACCACCAGGGCTCAGCTCCTTTAGTGCTTTGTGCTCTAAGACTTGACCTTAGATTTATTTGAACTTCCTAACTTCTACTCGTGGAAGTTTCGTCCATGAAATTGTTGAAATGCCTGACATGCATATTTCATCAACTTTTGAATATATGACAGTCACTCTCTCAAGTTCTAGAAGACAAAGGCCATCCTGGACAATAGAATGTTAGTAGCCGTATATCCTACATAAAAGAACACTTCCTAAATATGGGCAGTAAGTGCACATGATCAGAAGGAAGGATATCCATTTAAGGATTTAGATAGCATTTGTCTTCTAGAAGACCAAGCCTCTTGAAGTCCAGTACAGTTATTTGACAAAAATTCTTCTTTCCAAAAGCAACTTATTGTGGAATAGTCTCCACATCAATTCTGTTCCACACTAATATTATTCTGCTCTATTTCCTTCATAGATACCTGTATTTATTATAAATTTGATTGGCTTTATTTGATTGGTTCAATGTTTAACTCCCTTCTCCAGGATTTAAATTCAAAGAAGACAGAAAGCTTTTCACACATTGTATACAGCATTGAATCTGTATTGGGAATATAATTCTGTGTATTATAATAGGAATCTGCCTACTAGCATAGACTCATTCTGGGTGGCCACTCAAATGGGTGGCACGTGATTGGCAGAGTATTTAGATGGATTTGGACTCAGAGTTACAGACTTTGATGAATCTCTCTCCTGAGTTCTTCATTCTACCTCTATCCATCCATTCAATGAATTTCTTTTTAAAGTTTTATAGTGATTTGAAAGAAAGGTTTATAAAGCAGGTTTTCATTCAACAATTCCGACATATTTTGTTTCATGACATTGATTTTATTCTGCTCAGTGTAACAGTACTGTTCCGACTTCCTCTATTTCAATTTTCATTTGTCATCCATGCCTTCTGAAATTGAGGTACAATCATGTAGGCACCTAGTTACTAAACAAAAGACTGATAGCTCAAATTTACCAAGAGGTAACTGGGAACAAAAGCTTAATAATCTACTTATAAAATATCACAACCATTGGAAACCTTGTGAATCAGTTCTATGCTAATACACAAGGTATCAGCATGAGTCAAAAACAGCCTGAGGACAACTGGTTTGATTCCATCTGTTTTTTGTTTTTATTATTATTTCCCAGGCACTGTATTAGGCAGGAACTCTACTGGAATAGTGAGCTCCTTCTCAGTGTTCTACCACAAGGTCAGAAGTTCTAAACTACTAGCCAATGTACAAGAGAAAGATGAGACTTTCTACTCTGTAAAGATAGTCTTGGTTGTAAAGGCCAATAAGGGGAAGTTCTTCCCTGTCCTATATGGCTGCTATGAGTTGGAATTAATTGGCTGGCAGGAAACTTTTTAAGTATGTAGGAGACACTAAAGTATTCAATTGCAAACAAAAGTAGATTTATATTTCCAATTCTCCTAGAAATGGTATGATAGTATAGATGGACCAGCAACAGGATCTAGCCAAGATAATATCTATTGTAATATTCCCAGTTATAAGCTTCTTGTTTAGATACATGTAAAATAGTAAAAATTAGTAATTGCCCCTCTACTGCTTTGAGGACACCTTTGAATGTTATGACTAAAATAATAGTTAAAAGCTAAATAGTGTAAAATCATGCTTATATTCAGAGTAAAAAGAAAAGTAATAATCTGTAGTAGTTGATGAAAATAAGATACTGGTAATGCTTGATTATGCAGAGGTAGACATCTCAGGAATATATGTCTGAAATGAGTAATGGAATCACATGTACTGGGGAATAAAGCTAAGTCAGTCAAATTTTATGGGGTTACATACCTAGGCTGAGTGAATTGTATTAAAAAGACCGTTCTGGTTCTACAAATAACTCAATAATGGCTTATAGGCTAGAGTTATGACAAAATCGATTCCCCAACAATCCCAAAACCTTATAATTCTAGGCAAAATAAAACCAACAAAATAAATTCTAAGAAAGATAAAGGAAAGCTTTATGTCTAGATTACTTAAATGATATATATTTTCAATCCATTAGAATAAGGTTGAATGGAGGAGATTCCTTGCCTAATGGTGACTCCTTTGAAAAATACCTAGGAATTTTGTTGATCATAAAGTCAGTATGATTCCAAGGTGTTCTCTAGTTGTCTATTTAACATTAGAAACAAACATCCACAGTAATAACGGAAACCTAGGTCCCAGATCACCAAACCAATAATCTTGCTGTTCTCTGTACTTGCCAAACTGATTACAGCTAGAATATTATGTGTAGACCGGAGCTTTCACTTTTAAGAGGGGTATATCTAAATTGGAGTGCATCTCAGTGAAAACAAACAGGATTCTATAAACAGAAAGAACAAACAAACCAAAAAAACCCTCACTGCCATGAAGTCAATTCTGACTCATAGTGAGCCCACAGGATAGAGTAGAACTGCTACATTGGATTTCTGTTTTTAAATCTTTAAAAGAATGATGGAAACTTATAAGGTAAAGCAAATGGGAAATATGCTATGGAGAAGAAAATTAAAGGTGATTATATTTTAAATATTTGAAAGGTATGTGAAAAAGAAATAGTTATTGCCAGATATTTTCTGGAAGTATAGGTTAGTATAATAAAAAGAATCTGGCATTAGAGCTAGTCAGAAATTCTCATATCCACCCTTTACTGGCTATTTTACCTGAGATAAGTATCTTAAGTTATTTTGACTTCAGATTCTTTATGGTTAAATGAGGTTGTGATGTACAATTACCTCCTGCTCAGCGTTGATTAAAACAGAAACAGAAACTTATTGCTATTTAGCTAATTCCAACTGATAGTGATAGAGCAGAATGGTCCCATAGGTTTTCCGGGACTGTAAATTTTTAGGGGAGCAATTAGCCTCACCTTTCTCCTTCAGAGGGGCTGGTGTGTTTGAATCTAGAGCCTTGGAATTAACAGATCAGTGGTTTATTTTGTTGTAGTTTCCTCCTACTGTGATAGAGTAATTAAATAAACTACTACAAAGGGGAACCTCTTGCTATTATGCCAATGTTTTGCAAAAACACTGATGTGAGTCAATAAAGAGCAGAGAGTTGACAATGTATTGTTTTAAGTTAACTGTCCACTATTAATGACAGTTTGAATTTTTAAAACAAACCCCATATTTATTTTATGACTCTATGATTTTCTCTTAATTGTGCTCATGCAGAATCTCTATAAAGACCAAGAAAGGGTAGTTGGAATGGAACTGGGGGATCCTACATAGTTAAAATCAGGAAAAGTGTGTATCAGGGCTATAACTTTTTACCATATTAATTCAATCTATATGACAAATAAACCAAGTGTCTGGAATCATATGAAAAAGAACACAGGATCAGATTTGTGAGAAGATTTGATAACAACTTGGGATACACAGATGACCCAACTTTTCTGACTAAAAGTGAAGAAGACCCAAGACAATCATGATGCAGATTAAAACCATAGCCATTAGTATGGACTGTACTTTCATGTAAAGAAAACAAAGATTCTCACAACTGAACCAATAAGCAACATAAGTCATGAAAGAAAGCAAAATAAGTCATGAAATATTTTACTTGGATCTACAATCAACTCCCATAGAAGCATCAGTCAAGAAATCAATGGACGTATATTGTTGGGCATATTTGATGCAAAAGACCTCCTTAAATTGTTGAAGACCGAGGATGTCACTTTGGGGCTTAAGGTACAACTGACCCCAAGCCATGGTATTTTCAACCCATTCATGTTCATGTCTAAGCTGGACAATGAATAAGAAGAGCAAAGGAGAATTGATGCATTTGAATTATATTGTTGTTAAAGAACATTAAAATTGCATGGACTTCTAGAAGAACAAGTAAAGCTATCTTGAATGAAGTACAGCCAGAACACCCCTGAGAAGCAAGGGTGGTGAGATTTCATTTCATGAACTTTTGACATGCGACCAAGAGAGGCCAGTTCCTGGAAAAGTACATCATGCCTAGGAAAATAGAGGGTCAGAGAAAGAATAATGACTCCAAGAAGACGGAATGGCAACCATGGGTGCAAGTCCAACAACAATAAGGGTGGTGCAGAACAATGCTTCTTTCTGTTGATCACAAAGACTCTGTTGGCTGGAGCTGATTTGACAGCACCTAACAAGAACAATATGCTTCTTTCCCTCTATGCTCTCTGCCATAACTTTACAACACAGCATTCCTTGAGTTAAAAATTTCATATTCTGATAAAGAATTATGCATTCTTTAGAGAAGGTAGACATTTTGCTAGCTAAGTAAATCCATGATGAACAGATTAGAAGGTCTGAAATCCGATTGTAAGTTTAAAATATGGAAGTCCATTAGGGAAATTTCATGCCTATCCTTCCTTCAGTCTAAGGACCCTCAGTCTAAGAATAAAATTAAACTAAAAACTACACTAATAATGTCTTTCAGAACCATATACATGGAAAATAACATTATGAATCCCAGAAATCTCAATACAGAAGTTCCTGGAATGAGGCTTTGTGTCCCCCTCCCCCCAAAAACAAGTTATGTATTGCTTCTACTACAGGCTGTATGCCATCAATAATTGAACAGACTGGCTAAACAAGCATTGCCGTGCAAAAGCCTAAAGAAATGGTAGACAGGCAATTTGAGTATGATTTATGAAGTCAGCTTTTGCTGAACCAAGTGATTAGAATTTAATAAGTTGGCCTACTTAGCTATTAATGGACATGAACAGACATAGGAAAAACAAAGAATGAAATACATGGAAAAACATGCTTAGTAAAAAATTCAGGTTTCTTATCATAATAGGCATTTATTTAACTATCAAACAATCCTTCAAAGGTCCATGATATATGTGTCTTGAACTATACAGTATAAAATGTGGACCCTGGGCTGCCAGAAGAACAAACAAGACTGTCTTGGAAGAAGTACAGCCTGAATGCTCCTTAGAGACAAGATGGTGTGACTTCATTTCACATAATTTGGACCGGTTATCAGGAGAGACCAGTCTTTGGAGAAGGACGGTATGCCTGATAAAGTAGTGGGCCAGCAAAAAAAAAGGAAGACCATCAACAAGATGGATTGACACAGTGGCTGCATAGGTTGGCTCAAATATAAAAAAAACAATTTGGGGGATCGCGCAGGACCAGGTAGTGTTTCATTCTAATTTACATAAGTTCATTAATAGTTGGAACATACTTGCAGTCACCATACAAAGAATAATAGCAACCATGTAGCACCCATAACCATAGCCCAATTTTCTAATCCTGAGAACAACGAATGCTGGAGAGGGTGTGGAGCTCTTATTCATTGTGGGTGGGCTTGTAAACATGTAAAGCTAATGTGGAACGCAATATGGCAAAACCTAAAACAGATGGCACTTATAATACCATATGACCCAGCAATGCCCTTACTGAACACTTACTCCAAAGAAATAAGTAACAGATTACTAACAGACTGATGCTCCCCCATGTTCACTGCAGCACAGTTCACAATAGCAAGAAGTTGGCAACAACCTTAATACTCATGAGTAGATGATTAGATAAAAGAACTCTGGATGTGCACAGAAGGAATACGACATATCCCTAAAGAACAGTCATGAAACTCTGAAACGCCTCAAGACATGGAAGGATTTAGAAGACATCATGCTGAGTGAAGTTAGTCAATCACAACAGGACAAATAGTGTATGAGTCCACTGGTGTAACAAGAAGCAAAATGGGCACAAACTCAGGCTTGTAGGGCATCTCATCTGCTGGCTGGAGGAATCAGACAACCTGGTAGAGAGCCTGCCTGGTGTCATTGAACCAGACACCATCTGCTCTAGGTGTGGATATTGAAGCCCACTCAGCCAGAGGGCATGTCATGTCAGCTGGGATCAAATTGTTAAGGAAGAGGAAGGGGATGTTGAGAGGCTACCTTGTGAAACTGTGACAAGGTCCCCCAAGGCAGGTAGCTAGACCTATCAGAGAGTTAAAAGATACTGATGAGAAAGGAAAGTCGGGAGAGAAAAAAGGGAGCAAATATGTCTGGGGAGCACAAATGCATGAATGTTGATAGGAAAAGTGGGAGAACAGACCTCCAAGTGAGGGGAAGAATGACTGAAAATGCTTGGTGGGAATCCTACTGGGAGAGTATCCCCAGTGGTATGCACCAAATGGACCACATTGCCTCAGGTTTCTGGTGCATCCTGGGGACCCAGGCCAGGTGCCTGGAACGCTGAATCATTGAATCCTGAACCTTCAGGGGCAACAACATGCTCCAGAGCCTGCATCACTGAGATATGATATGCAAATTCCACTGGGTGAACTGGATTCTACCTCAGACACTTGTACCCTGAGGAGGTAAGACTGAAAATCCATGGTGACTGAGCAAATGGAAGGGAGCTGTATCAGGACAGTCGATAAGCAGACAAACATGGTCCTTCTACATCAATGTCCTATATTCAGGCAAACCTGTGACTGGCATTCTCAGTGAACATTATTGTAAAAAATTCCTGACAATCACCTGCCATTGTTTCTGTGAACAGTGTCCAGCCACAAAAGGCTTGGTTCTGTGCAAGGAATAATTCAGATATGGGGATATGAAAGCAACCTACATTGGCCCAATATCCCTTTCTTAACTGGGATTTTAAAAATTGGTAAAAGGTTCTAATCAAAAACAAAATTAATGAAAGATTTTTGGGCTCCAGGGGCATAAACTTCTTTAACATAACTTAACAAGGAGGTTTTGAGAGGAAGCCAAAGGCAGATTAAAAGAATAACTTAGATACAAAAGTGGGTTTGGGGATTGCACTAAACCCTAGCTCCAACTTAAAAACATTTAGTTCTTACATCATGTCCTTGCTTGATACTTAAAATTAGGAAGGTAACACAAATGATATGGGTGCCATAGGAAAGTGTCGTGAAGAAATTTGATGATTCATGGTTATTAGATAAAGTAGTGTCTGGGGTCTTAAAGATTTATTTCCAAAGTGAGATGTCAACTAAGTTCATATGGAAGGAGCACACCAACATCACTCACAGTAACTCTCCTCCGGTTCTTAAATGCTTCTCCCCTTCCCCACTATCATGATCCCAATTTTGTCTTACAAATTCAACTGGACCAGAGAATGTGCACTGGTACAGATAGGAACTGGAAACACAGGGAATCCAAGACAGAAGAACTCCTCAGGAGCAGTGGAGAGAAGGGTGACAATGGAAGGAAGAAGGGATTTACATACAACCTCCCTGGGGGACAGACAGCTGAGAAGTGGGTGAAGGGAGATGTCAGATGGTGTAAGATATGAAAAAATAATAATAATTTATAAATTATCAAGGGTTAATGGGGGAGGGGCGAGTAGGAGGGGAAATGAGGAGTGGAAACCAAGTGTTTTGAGAACGATGAGGGCAGCAACTGTACAAAAGTGCTTGACAACATGGATGTCTGTGTGGATTGTGATGAGTTATACGAGCCCCAACAAAATGATTTAATAATAATAAAAAAACATTACAGCAAAGAAAAAAAGATTAACGTCTAAATTGTGAAAAGCTGGTTTTCAGAAGACTAGGGATGATAGTGGGAGCTCAAGATACATTTGATTTTATCTAATTGGATTTACATAGGAAATAAGCCTCCAGTAATTTTCCTCTAACCATAATAGAAGGATGGGAAGAATCTGGCTATCAGAGTGCATTGAAGAGATGACTGTAAAAATTCAAAATGATCAACCATTATAAAGGGTTCTAGTAATGCTGTGGGAGGAGCACTGGGCACTCACCTTAAAGTTGACGATTCAAACTTCAGTGGGACTATGACAAGGGTGAAGAAAGGGAACACAAATGCTGTAAGAGCAGAGACCTCATTTTTCCTATCAAGCTGCCTCCTCTGTATTGTCTGGCAGATTATCAATAACTTATAACTCCTTGTAACTGAATAAGTGAATCAACAAATTCAAAAGCAAATTCTACCTAGTAATGACCCTAGTAATGTACGTGTTTGTAAGTCAGACATGCCTCCACCCTTCACCCTCCAGTCTTCTTTACCCTCTTCTGACACCAAATTCTAGTGACAGTCTTCTCTTTTGATTTAGTATTTGGTTGCAATGGCCCACGGAACTCACAGACAATACTCACCGCTATGTTTTTTTTTAACAGAAGTTAATAGGTTACCACAAGCCAGGATCAGAAAACATTAAGGATACAGTCACTAGTCTATATCAATAACTTTCTTAAAGCCTAACAGTCTAGCACCAGTCCTCAACCTTGAAGGCAAGTGATCCCTTGGTCTCTGACCTTCATGGTCAGTGAAGTCAGCCCATTACTCTTCTTAACAGTCTCTTGTTCCATCTCATGGTCTCTTTGCCTTGGCCTTTGCCACTTCAGAGATCTCAAATAAGCTCTCCTTCCAGTGAATTTGGGATTTCTTTATCACATCTGTAAAGCCAGGAAATTGGCAACTAAAACTGACCATTATTTGTCTTGTTGTTGTTACGTGCCTATGAGTTAGTTCTAACTAGTAATGACCCTATGTACAACAGAACAAAACACGGTTAAGACCTGTGTGATCAGGCCTTATTTGGAGCACATTTTATACTATCTTTTCAGAGCCTCTATAGAAAAAGTTTGACCTGGTAAATGAACTCTAAATGCACTATGAGTTCACATTTTCATTCTCTCGGACGTCTAGAATGAGGTTTGTCACCAATTGACATTTCACTTTTGTTGAAATTAGAAAAACTACCCATACATTTGGGTTTTACCCATAGTGCTCTCCTTGCAAGCTGGGTCAACATCACAAAAGTTTCTGCAGTATTCTCCTGAGCAGGAAACAAAAATTTCACAGCTTCACATTGTTTTCTTAAATTGATGATCACAAAAAAATGATGTTCAAGTAAAACTAAGTTTACAAAAAATATTCATTGTGACCAAAGACAACCTTTCCAGGCAATGCCACTGGGTGCACTAACTCAGAGCAAGTTGTTCAATGCTTACCTACTGGTAAAAATGTGAACTAAGAAAGTACTGCTGCACCCAGTGCAATTCCTTTTTTTTTGCATACCCCCTTGTATGTTACCAATTGAAATGTTGAATGTTGACTAGTTCTTTTTTTAAAGTAACTCTGTAAATTATTTGCATCTTCTGATTTCCAGATCATTCAATATTTTGACCATAAAATGTTTCATTATTACAACTCAAGGTTTGAACTATTCTTCATTTATTTCCACTAAAGGCATGTGAAATGAGCAAGCATATGCTTCTTTTTGTGTTTCTAATGCAAGGACTTTGCACAATTCATTATAATGTTTTACTTGTCTTTTATAGCTGTCCTTTGAGGTTTCCTGGTTATCTCTTTGATTGATAATTTCTTCCATTGGCCTTATTTTGTCTATTATCAAGAGCAAGTTTCAGAATCTCTTGTGAAATCTACCTTGATCTTTTTTTTTTCTTTTGAAATTCCTTTTTCTTTCTTCCTGCATGCTCTTGATGCCATCCTACAGCTCTTTTGGTCACCCGTGTCTAGTGTTCAATACATCAAATCTGTCCTTGAGATAGACAGTCTTGATATTCAAGTGGGATATATTCAAGATAATTTTGTGGCTGTCATGAATTTGGTTTAATTTTTTCAGCTTCAATAGGAACATATGAACAATTGATGGTCTTCCACAGTTGTCAGCTGACCTAGTTTGAGCCAAGAGTACTGAGCTCTATCTTTTCGTCCCACAGATATATGCTATTTGACTGTTCTGTGTTCCCTCTGGTGAGGTTCATATATATAGTCAACATTGGTGGTGTTGAAAAGGCATTTTGCATTGATAAAACTCCAAAATATTCTATCTTGTGATCTCTATTTTTCTATCATTGCAGCCATATTTTCGAAGTACTACTTCTTCCTCTTTGTTTCTAACTTTTGTGTTTAAATGGAATGCATTTTGATGATAATTTGATCAAATTTGGTAGATTTCTTCAATTACTACATCAATTCTGTTTGTGGTTGGTGTATAAATTTGAAGTTCAATAACTGGATTTGATTGTATGTGCCTATTATTTTTTCAGTCACATACAGTGTTGTACTTCAAGATCTTGAAAAGGTCTATTTTTACATTGACTGTAATGCTATTCCTCTTGAAGCTATCATTGCAGACATAGTAAAACATATAATTGTCTGATTTCAAATGTTCAATACCAGTCCATTTCTGCTCATGGATCTTCATCCAACCCATTTCCTTTTTGACAACTTCCAATTTTCTTAGATTCATACTTTGTACATTCCAAGTTCCAAATTTTTGATGATTGTAGCTATTCCTTCTAATTTTCTGTCATTCCCCATCAGAAAGTAATGACCCTTTCCAGGTTATTATAATCAACTTTAATGTGAGAAGGCAGCTTTTCCTTGGTCATCTTTTGAGTGCCTTCCACTCTGAGGGGTTTATCTTCTGGCACTATATCTGAAAAGTTAAATAATCTCACTCATTCTTTTGGTAAGAGCTACACAGACCTGGATAGAAGAGCCACATTCAGAAATTTCACTCCACCCTAGCCATGAATCATAACAAGCAAAGAAACAAATATGAGCAAAGAGACCACAAGATGGGGTCCAAGGCAGTTTCTCAAGAAAGAGTTGTGATGAAAACTTTAATATCTTCTCTGCTTATGAAAATTTCATGGTTCCCGTGTTTGATCAGGGGTGCTCACACTTTTTTCAGCATGCAAGCTACTTAAAAATTAATCAAGTCAAAGTGATCTACCAACTACAAAAATGCAGAACATATTTTTAATTATTACATTTATTCATAAATGCATTGAGAATTCTTTAAATGTACAATGTGTGCTTGTGTACCTTACAGAACTACATGAATCCATATTGCACAACACAACAAAATTAACTATGTACATTTTGTGTCATTACCTGAGTTGACTCTGATGACTTGCACTGAATGGATTGAGTCAGGGAGGCATAGTTCCGGCAGTAGCTGCTGAGAGCCAGCCTCAAGGACACTTCCAAATGATCATCAGACATTCTGGAATGGTAGTTGGACTTAATGTTCTTTGTGTGGGAAAAGGCTGACTCACATCAATAAGTAGAGCCGAATAATGCAGTCGAGCAGGTAGCACAATTTCTCATGGTTGGGTACTTTCCCTCTGAGAGTAAGTTCCAAAACTGTTCATGCACTCTGGACTTCAACTGAATGTTGGCTTATAGTGTAAAAATCTCCCATTCCATATGAAAGTGATACATTTTGTCTTTTTACTTGTCCCATTCATTTTAATACCCTTTCCTATGTTAAAGAGAAAAAAGCTAAGGTCTAAAAATTGGTGATAATTTAGCGTGCCAGTTTTGCAGCACTTAGCACAGTTATTTGCATATGTTTTTGCAATCTAAGATTGCATCTGGGTTAGACAGGGTTCTCCAGAGAAACAAAACCAGGACACTAATAATTATAGATAGATAGATGGATAGATGGATAGATCGATATCTAACATAAGAAATAAAGTTAATCTATAAAGCAGTATGAATGGCTCAGTGCAATGCACTTGCATGAGACAACTAATACACTGACAGTCCTTTAAGTCTTGAGGGCCGCTGGGTAGTCCTCTGTAGAGCAATTCAGGCCATCTGTCCACAGGCAGTAAACAGCAAGTTAGGTCACCCAACAGTCAGCTGGATGACAGGGTCTGATAGTACCCAGCTCAAGAATGTCTATTCCAGTAGCATGGTGAAGCAGAGCTTGAAGGAACCTCAACTCACAGCAACAGAGCCCACGGATTAGTTGTTCCACGGGTGCTAGAGCTTGCAAATTGAGGCATGGGACAAACAAGGCAGCTGGCTGGTCCAAAGATGGAAGAACAAGAGAGAGAAAGGTGAGGCTCTCCAAGCCATTGAAGGGCAGAAGCCCTTCAATTAATCTCTCGTGTTCATTGGTCATGCCATCACGACAAATCTACCTATCTTTTTTGGCCATGTTGGCACAAGTCTACCTATCACAGCATCTGATTGGCTGCACTGTGTATTAATTAAGTGATGAGACTGATGATAGATTATGTCTATTTTTCAATGCCATGCTATCTACAAACAGTACAGTTCTGATCAACTAGAAGATTGTGATTGACATATTGAGCACCTCTGACTTAGATAATGAATCATTGGTTTGGTCATTGCCTTTATCTACAATAAAGGTAAATGGTACTAAAAAAAAAGAAAAAAAATTATCCCTGACTATAGAATGTTAGATTCTAA
Organism: Nesogale talazaci; assembly: GCA_004026705.1. NCBI lineage: Eukaryota > Metazoa > Chordata > Mammalia > Afrosoricida > Tenrecidae > Nesogale > Nesogale talazaci. Next base: position 171,119 of record PVJH01002281.1, read on the forward strand.
ATGCAGGAGTGCCATTATCAGTAAGGTGGCTGGAGAAATAATTGTCCTCTAAATCAGGGTGAATAAAAGGCATCATTGAAGTTCAATTTTTAAATAAAAATTAAAAATTTAACAACAAAAAATATGTTAACCAAGAGAAAAGAGGACTATATGCCTTGCTTCCCCAAAAAACTCATTAGAGGACCATGTTGGATGCAGAAACCTAGTTATAATAATTGAAGTAAGTCTACTTCCTTTGTCTTTGATCCCAGATGTGTGCCTTTTAGAAAGTGTCCTTTCTGGGGCTCAGTGCATAATATAATAAAAAATTAAAATTATCCATATACAGAAGGAAACACAAGTTGGAATTCAAATACATTAATATTACTAATCTAAGCCCATGATAAAGAGCACTGATGGCTTAATAGGTTAAGGATTGGATTGTCTATTCCTGTAAAGATTTAAATTCTTGGAAATAGTAAGAAACTATATTGTAGTGTCCATGTGAGTTCAAATCAACTCAATGGAAGTTAGTTTTTAGAGTTTTGTTGTGTTTTGTTTTAAACCCATGACAGTGAACAAGGACACTTCATGGGAAATAATGTTATCTTTCAGTTAAATTTTTCTAAAAGCTTTCTGAAGCTCCTCATATTATCCTATTACACATTCTTAAATGGGCTATAAGATACCTAACGAAAATGGAAATTGAACTACCTTATGACCAAGCTATCCCTCTACTGAATATATACACAGAAGAGGTAAGAAATGAACCACGACCAGCGGTGTGTCCGTGGTTTATTGCAGTGCAATTCACTGTCGCAAAAAGTTGGAAACAATCTAAATTTCCATCGGTAGATGGGTGGATCAGCAAACTCTGGCACATACACACAATGGAGTACTATGCTTCACTCAAAAGTACTGATGAGCACATGAAACATGTCTTCTCATGGGAAGAGCTGGAGGAAATTATGCTAAGCGAAGTGAGTCGAACACAAAAGGAGAAGTACCGCATGAGCCCACTAAGGTAAGTGAAACCAATATGGTAGGTATAGAAGGGAAGCCCCGCATAACATAGCAGTTGGTCAGAGATCCAGGGAAAGGGGAGGAGGTGGAACCAAACTCAGGGATGTACATGTTGGATACAGCACAGCAATGGAAGACAAAATGGGGAGAGAGAAAAAGGAGGTTTGAAAGTGAAAGGTTAACGGAGGGAGCAGGGCACTAACTCACTCAGGGGGAGCGTATGGGTCTTGTCTCCACAGAAGCCGAAGCAGGTAAGCAGATCCCTCCACGCAACACCCAAACATGAGGACGGTGGTGGAAGGAGATATGAAAGAAAGAGCTACAGGGCCAGCCATAACCAATGCCAGACTGACTCCCTCAATGGAAACAGGTGTGGCAGAGAAAAGGTGGTGGAAAGTGACCAGCATGCCACACCCACATGGAGGCAGGTGGAAGTGGAGGAAAAGAAGGGGAGCCGGTCTGGTCCCCATGCTGACCTGATCCCTGCCCATGATGCTCAGAGGACTACGCTCCTGTGGGGACCTAAGCCACAGGGGGAAGTAGGCAAACAACAACAGGGCCTGTCACACTGTCTTCCTACAGACAGTGACAAAGGACATTTTGGGAGACACACAGCAGGGAAGCGAGGTGGTATGAGTCCCCAAAATGGACCAAATCAAGAAGGGAGCACTCCTGGCTGGATAGTCCAGAGGAGAGAACAACTGGACCGAGGGTTCCTAACAGCCATGGGGTGCGGGGGGCATGGACAGACTCAGGGTTGGGGGGAACAACCAGTGATCTGAAATCGGTAGGATGGAGAGTGGGGGTGGCCTAATAGGGCCAACGTAAGTGTAATGTAACAGAGAGGAAGTTATGAAACTCAAGTGAAGACTGACCACAAAAGAGGGACAGGAGGAAGGCAGAAGGAAATAGAGGAAGGAACGAGAAGGCAAAGAGCATTTGTAGAGGTCTAAACACAGGCATCTATGTATGTAAAAATAATTATTTATGGAAAAGTGGGAATAAATGCAGGAACATATAGTTATAGGCTTAGTATTAAGGCAGCAGATGGACCTTGGGCCCCCACCCAGTCACTCCCTCAGTGCAAGAACACTTTGTTCTATGAATCTGACCACAGTGCTCACCGGCCCAATATGATCAATGAAGTCAAATAGGTGCATACGCAAATGTGGTGAAGAAAATGGATGGCACCCAGATATCAAAAGATATATAGTCTGGGGGCTCAAAACCTGAAGATAAACAGCCAACTAGCCGAGAAATATCCAAGTCCACATGGAAGAAGCACACCAGCCAGTGTGGCCGAGAGGAGTCAAAGGGATCAGGTCTCAGGCATCAAACAGGAAAAAACCAATATTACTGTGCATGCACTCTCCTGAGATGATCACTGAGGACAAGTGGGGACAGCAGAAAGAGTGGTGAAGATGGTTAATGGTACCCGGTTATCAAGATATAATGCCTGAGGCCTCAAAGGCTTGAGGATGAGGAAACAGTACAACAAGGCCTACCAGAAGAAGCACACCAGCCTGTGTGACCATGAGGAGTGGAAAGAACCAGGCTATCAGGCATCAAAGAACAAAAAAACATATCCTTAAGTGCCCACCCTCCTGTCATGATCGCTGAGGACAAAAGGGTGCAGAGGCAGACAGAGCCGAGGAAACTGATGCTGCCCAGTCACCAAATGATAAAGTAGCTTGGACCTTAAAGGCTAGAAGGTGAACAAGTGGCCATCCAACGCAGAAACAGCAAAGCCCACATAGAAGAAGTGCACCAACCTGTGTGATCACGAGAGGTCAAAGGGAGCAGACATCAAACATCAAAGAACAAGGATTAAATCAGTAAGAATGAGGGGGAGAGCAGGGTGGGGACCCAAAGCCCACTTGTGGGCAATTGGACACCCCGACAGGGGAGACATCAGGAGGAGATGGGTCAGTCAAGGGGCAGTGAGGTAGCAATGAAACATGAAACTTTCCTCTATTTCCTGAAGATTTCTTCCCCCACGGTCCAGTCCCAAGTCTGCCCTGCAGTTCCAGCTGGATTGGAGGAGGTGCACTGGCGTAGATGGGAGAAGGAAACGCAGGGAACTTGGGGTGGATGAACACCTCGGGGCCATTGGAGGGAGTGGAGCTGCTGGATAGGTAGAGGGAGGGTGGGGTGGAGAGGGGAAACCAGCTATGGGGATCTGCAGACTGTCTCCTATCTGGCGGACGGGCATAGGGTGGAGTGGGTAGGGGGAGATGTTGGGCAGTGTAAGATAAGACAAACAATAATGATTGCAGA